>MU223332.1:4480459-4492247 GCA_018584345.1 Thuja plicata | reverse complement strand
TAGATGCATCTGCTTATTGAATTTTGCAAAAAAAATGAATTTTTAATTAAATTTAAGCAAGTTTTAAAGTTCCCGATAAGTTTTCGACTTATCTCCGATATTTTCCGATATTTTTTTTTTTGCCCTCAGCGATAAGTTGCCGATACCGATATTTTGAACTATGGCCAAAAGTATCTGATTTCTGGGTTTTGGGTTCTCCTGTTTAACTTTACATACATCTACTTTTAGATAAAATGACAAAGATGGAACCTTACAGTGTCAAAAGCATCTCTCTGGGGTATTATGAGACATCTAAGTATTGTTAGTCAAAGACAATGTGGCCAGGTGCTTCAGCCTAATGACATGAGAAGATCCTTTTCATAGATCATCCACTTGGTTATCTCAATGATGGACCTACTCTTCCTCTCAGCTACTCCATTCAGTTGTGGATTATTTCACAATGAAATATGCCTCTTTATCCCCACTTCTGAGAAATAGCTGTCGAATTCCTTGGAGGTGTATACTCATCCATTGTAAGTGGGAACATAATATTTAATGAGGAATGATTCACAAGTTTTCAGAAGCTTCCTTCAGTAGAAAAGGCCAAGACGCCTGGTACACCACTTTAGATCAGAATCAGATTTTGTTTTGATAAATTGCAGCTAAGAAGTCATAAGGTCATCCAATTCATCAAGGAAGCTGAGATGGCTTTCCCGAGTCTTACAAGAGCAAAGGAGAATGTTAAAAGTCAAAATCACCATATAGATGAGCCATCCAGCTTAAAAAGTCCTAGATATCTTGCTTTAATGAGATCTAATATTGATGCACAGCTTTCAAGTTTTCAAAACAATTTTGGTATGAAGCCTCGGTGGAGTATGACGATCATCAAGCATAAAATCTGGAACTTGTACCAATACTAGAGTAGAATCAGTGATTGATTCCATATAGCTGTATAAAATTTAGCACACTACAAATGCAAGCATAGAAAAGTGCATGGCCTGGTTTGTCGGGAAGGGAGTTCTCTAAGAATTGACTATGATAAACTATTACAGATATCAAGCACATAAAGATAACCAAGATATCCATTAATAAAATAAGAAGCAAAAGATTTCTTATATATGATTACAACTACAAGTTCCCAAGACAACCCACAATATGAATGTGGGACTATTAGAATATTGTAATGTTTCTTTAATGGTCATCTCAGTCAGCGTTCAGTCTTTAGTTCACGATTGTTTCTTTTAGAAACATCGTCTTTGTAAATCTATATAAGGAGCTTTCATCTCCTCTGTTTAATACAACATTAATTTACCGTAACATGGTATCAGAGTAGGTAGATGGGATTTCATAAAATTTGGCGAATCTTTTAAGAAAAATTCGAGCCACTTCTAATCTGGAATTTTTTTCCACACATTAATTTTTGATTTATTAAAATAAAAATCGTTTGAGGTATTTTATGAAAATTTTGCGGTTTGTCTTCAAAGATTTTTGCTGAAAATTGCGAGCCTGGTCAAGGGTTTTGCTGCATGAAAGTTTCTCTAATGGGTTTTCATAATTCTTTCCCTTCAAAAATGTCTAATGGGTTTTCATAATTTTTTCCCTAAAAAAATTTCTGATGGGTTTTCATAATTTTTTTCCCTTTTAAAAAATTTTGGTGGGTTACAATAATTTTGTCCCTTGAACAAAAATTAATTTGGGTTTATAATTTTTTCCTCTAAAATTAAGGGTTTGCTCCTGTAAGGGGGAGCTCTCTGGCTTCTAGAAAGGTTTAACCGTTTTTTCCTTAAAAATGATGTTTTGTATGTTTATTCATGTCTCGGATTTTGTGCTAGCTATCTAATTGGTTTTATTATTTTACCCTGAAAAATCATTTCTAGATTTTGTAATTCACAAAGTTGCATGGGATTCCTTTGTGGGTTTTTACCATTTTTTTCAGAAAAAATGATCATTTGTAATCTTCGATTTCGCAAAAAATTTCCTCAAAAATCTTTTTTTATTTTGCTTTGGGGCATCGTGTTCTTCTACAAAAAGTTGGAGGGTTAGCTGATTTTTCCTCAAAATCGTGGAAGATGTTCTTAGTGTGTCTCTAGCTATAGGGAGGGGCAGCTCTGGACATTTTGTGATGATTTTTGGTTAGAAGTTTTGCAAATTCTGGGAGGGTTAGTGGCAAATTCATCTCAGTGGCAGGCTCTTGTTTCTTGTTGCAGAGCATTCTGAAGAAGGGGGTAGCCTTCTTTGTTTTTTTCTAGATGGATTTTGGCTACTCTTGATCATTAACATTCTGCAAATCCCTAAAAATGTTGCAGACATCGCTCACAACCATAAACAGGATAGATAGACGCGATGTGCACAAAATCATTCAAAAAATGCCCAAAAAATGATCGTTTTGAAAGCCGAAAAATGGCCAGAATGAGCCGTGAATACGAAAAATGTTGTTTGCAGAGTTCCCTGAAGAACAAAACAGCATCTATAGTAAAAATAGACCAAGGGTATGGTCGTGTGAGCCAAAAAGATAGGGACAACAGCACGAACGGCTCAAAAAAACCACAAAAATCTGCCACGAGCAGAGAAAATGAGCCACAAAAATATGCCACAAACAAAGAAAATGAGCCACAAATATCTGCAAGAAAACCCTAATCACAAATAGAAGATCCCACGATTTGCAGATCAACTCAAAAAAACTGTAGACACCAGGAAAGTAATTTTGAAAAAAATTTAAAACTAATAATTTTTTAAAGAAATTATAAATTTTACAAAAAATTATTAACTTAGCTCTAATACCATATTACAAGAGTAACTTGGTAAAAATTGAATGAATGAACAAGCGATCATTTATAGATTACAAAGAAATGATGTTTCTATTATGAAACAATCGTAGAATTAGAAACTATCTAATATTTACAGAATCTACAATATTGAACATTAAATAAGGAATAATAAAGATATTATAAAGATATTTTTCCTGTGACAGGATTTTCTGGAAACAGCAGGCATTTTTTGCATCTATGGCCTATTTTCTGTGACTTCCTCTACTGGCACAACCATTTCCTTGGTCGTTTGTTTTTCGCAGAAGTTGTTCCACACAGCTTGACCTCAAACTAGGATTTTTTGCACAAATCTGTGGCGAGTTCTCTTGATTTGCAGACCTTCTCTTCAACTAACTAGGGTATTTTCAAGATCCTTTGGTTTTTTGGACGAATTGAAATTTTACCTACATATTCTGTGGGATTTTTGCTAACTTTTTTGGGTCTTCATCAGATTTTTCTAGGTCTGTCAAAAATGTGTGCCTCGGTATTCATGTCATTTGTGCTTCATCTTTCTTAAAGTCTATACTTGAATCTGCCTTTGTTTGTGCATTGGGATCCGTGCCTCGAATTCCACATTCTATTTTTTGCCTCTTTAGAATTTCTCATTTTCCGTGACCTTGAAAACGTGCAAATGGTGTCTTTGACCAACATAATGTTGGAAGGCAATCAATGATTCAACGGAAAAATTACAACACATGAAAGCATAGGATGATGACTATCTTTGAGTATTGTCGCCTTGATGAGCTCGTTTTGGGCAAATAGTCTCGTCCTACCGAAGCTAGACAAGATCAAGATAAGTTTGACGAGCGCAACCGAGAAGCAATCATGCTTATCAAGCTTTCTTTAACTGATGATCAGCTTCCACAAGTACCATCGGGCAAGACAACTGTAGAGATCAGGAGTATGATGAAGGATCTCCATGAGACATCAGTTAAGAGTCGTGTGTTCTTCCTGAAGAACCAATTGTTTTCTATCATGATAGATGAGCGCATGTCCTTACAAGAGCATCTGACAAAGATTAAGTACATCAGAGATCATCTTAAGGGCATTGGTTGAAAAATGGAGGAAGAGATTATGGTAGTCATAACTCTGAAAAGTCTACCTAAATCTTATGAGCACTTCATAGAAATGCTCAACATTACTGCAACTAATGTTGACTTAAAGTTTTCAGACTAATGCACCAAACTTCTACAGCAAGATTGTTGGAAACAAAAATTTGGTAGCAGTGCAACTTCATCCTCCTCAGAACAAGCCTTCGCAGCCAAATCCTTTCACAAGGATAAAGGCAAAGCTCAATCCTCTCAGCGGAAAGGTTTCGGTCAGTCTCATAATAGTTCAAAGAAGAAGAAAGTTCAGTGTAACTACTACCACAAATTTGGTCACCTGATAAAGGACTGTCAGAGTCAGATTTCTTCTAACCAACGGAAGCAGGGAGGGTCTCAACCTAATGTCAACGTCGCAGGGCACCCAAAGCAAAAAGAATCTGCATTTTATGCTTTAATGGCAAAGCGACCTGCAGATCATGTGAAATCTTCTAGTTGGTACATAGACTTTGGTGCTTCTCGGCACTTCACTCATTGGCGTGATTGGTTCACAGACTTCTTAGCTTTCACCGATTCATTCATTTTTGGTGAAGAGTATACAGTTGTCGGCAAGGGCAACGTTCAGATACAGTCTAGTGGTAGGAATCTCATATTCCTCAATGTATACTATGTTCTTGGTATGGAACTTAATATTCTCTTAGTGAGCCAGATTATGTGGCATTCTCCTCGGCTTGATGTGGTATTCACTTCACACAAATGTTTGATTGTTGATCGTGCAACTCACACTACCATGATTGTTGCCATTGAGGATCATGGTCTGTACCGACTTGTGGATTCAGGTGATTCTCATGAGCATGTTTTTGCAACTAAATCATCTTCCATCAACAATCTATGGCATCAACAGTATGGTCACCTAAATATTCACTATCTTGCTTATAGCTTGTTCGGGAGGATCTTGTTCTTCGCTTACCTGAGATTCAAACTCAGAATCACCGAGTTTGTGGAGCTTGTCAAGATTGGAAGCAGCACAGGACGCCATTCAAGGATGGTGACTCATGGCGAGCCTCAAAGGTATTGTAGTTGGTTCACGCTGATGTATGTGGTCCTATGAATACTTATGTTACTGGTGCCAGGTATTTCTTGCTTTTCTATGACAATTTTAGTCATAAAATGTGGGTGTACTATCTTAGACAAAAATCAGATGTGTTTACTGTATTTCAAACATTTAAGGCCTTGGTAGAAAAAGAGTTTGGTTGTCCTATTATCATTCTTAGGTCAGATAATGGGGGGAGTTTTATTCTACTGCTCTCTCCACCTTCTGTAATACACACGGCATCAAACGCTAGTTAACCACACCTTACACTCCACAACAGAACGGCATTGTTGAACGTCAAAACCGCACTATCATTGAAATGGCTAAGTCAATAATGGAACACAGGAGTGTTCCTAAGAAATTTTGGGCAGAAGCAATTTTCACTGTAGTCTATCTTCTTAATAGGTCTCCCACAATGGCTATTAAGGGGAAGACTCTTGAGGAAGCCTGGACTGATTGCAAGCCTAAGATCAATCATCTAAAAGTCTTTGGCTCTTTAGCATATGTATGGATTCCAGATGCCCAGCGCTTCAAATTGGATTCCAAGAGTCAAAAACTTATGTTCACAGAGTACAGTGACAACCACAAGGCTTACTGACTAATTGATGTAGACAATGATCGTCTTATCTTCAATCATGATGTTGCCTTTGATGAAGAACGAGGACCTATTCAGCTCTCTTCATTTGTGCAAAATTCTGAGGATTAGCCTTTGAAGGCTACTTACTGATTTGGGTGTCCGACTTCCATTTGGTTCACCTGATGGGAGGGATGATGCATACTCTGACTTTGATGATGCACTACCTAAATTTCCTTCGGATGATGCTCCTCCTGTTGTGATTTGAGTGTCTGACTTCCATTTGGTTCACCTGATGGGAGGGATGATGCAGACTCTAACTTTGATGATGCACTACTTAAATTTTCTTCGGATGATGCTCCTCCTGTTAAACCTGTTCCAGTTATTCCTCCTGAATCTGACGTTGGCTCTATTACTCGTCGGCCTAAATGGTGGGCTAAGACCATCACTAATCTTCATCCTGATGAGCTCATCAAGGGTAGATCTTCCAGAGCAAGAGCAAGCAGAAAAATATAGTCAACTTTTCTCTCATGGCCAACATTCATAGCATTTTTGAGCCTCAAACATATACCCAAGCTAAAGGGATTCCTAAGTGGGAAACGGCTATGGAAGCTGAACACCAAAGTCTTCTGAAGAATAACACTTGGGTCCTTTCTGATGTTCCTCCAGGGAAGAAGCACATTAGCTACAAATGGGTCTATAAAGTTAAGTACAAAGCTGACAAAACCCTTGACAAGTACAAAGCTTGTCTCGTTGCTAGGGGTTTTTCAGAGAAAGCGGGCATTGATGAGGAGACTTTTGCTCCTACAACCAAAATGAGTACCAGCGGCTAGTCCTTGCCTTAGTAGTGGAAAGTCCATCAAATGGATGTTAAGAGCGCCTTCCTCAACAGTGGGCTGCAAGAAGTCTACATAAGAAGCCGCCTAGTGTTAAGGTTACTGGAAAAGAACATCAGGTGTGCAGACTAGTTAAAGCACTCTATGGCCTCAAATAGGCTACTCAGGCTTGGTACATAAAAATTGACAAGTACCTTTCAGATAATGGTTTTCAGAAGAGTCCATCTGATTCTAATTTGTATGTCAAAAACACTATTGATGATATTCTTCATGTTGTCTATGTTGATGACCTCATTATCTCTAGTAGTTCGGCACTTTTGATCAATCTGATCAAATAGAGTTTGTGTCAATCTTTTGACATGACAGACTTGGGCCTTCTACACTATTGTTTAGGTGTTGAAGTTTGGCAGACTAAAGGTAGTATCTTCTTATCTCAGTCTAAGTATGTCCGCAGTCTGCTAGACAAGTGTTGGATGCAAGAATGCAAACCTAAATCCACACCTATGCAGAAATGGTTGAAGCTAACACCAAATTAGATTCACTTGTGGTGAACAAATCAGCATCTAGGCAATTGGTGGGCAATCTCATCTACCTTACTACTACCAAGCCTGATCTCAATTTGGCAATGAGCTACATTTCACGCTTCATGACAGCCGCCAAGGTTGATCATTGGGTAGCAACAAAGCGTGTGCTACGTTATGTGAAGGGCACTTTTGATTTTGGTCTTCTGCATTGCAGAAGTCATGATCCTAAACTTATTGGTTTTACAAACTCAGATTGGAGAGGTTCCATTAATAACAGAAAATCAACATCTAGGTATGTTTTAGTTTGGGATCTAGTGCAGTCACATGGAATAGCAAGAAGCAACAGGCGGTGGCTCTTTCCTCAACAGAAGTTGAGTATTGAGGAAAAGTTAAGGCAGCTTGCGAGGTAGTTTGGCTTCGGAGGATGCTTTCAGACAAGAAAGATGGCTCAAGCAAGTCCTCTCGTTTACTGTGACAATCAAGGGGTGCTCAAACTGGCCAAGAATACGGCCTTCCACGAGAGAACCAAGCATGTTGACCTTCATTGTCATTTCATCCGACGGCTGGTTGAAGACATATTAGCTTAGTTGTTGTATGTTGTGACTGCAGACCAGACATCAAATATTCTCACCGTCTCTGAGCTCGGACAAGTTTGTAAAATTCAAGGGGCAACTTGGTGTAGTTGATAGATTGACCATTAAGGGAGGGTATTAGAATAATCTTTATAATATCTTTATTATTCCTTATGTAATGGTCAATATTGTAGATTGTGTAAATATTAGATAGTTTCTAATTCTACGATTGTTTCATAATAGAAACATCGTCTCTTTGTAATCTATAAATGATCACTTGATTATTCATTCAATTCATTCTTTTTTTACCAAATTACTCTTGTAATAGGGACTGATATAAGAACATACTGCAATGGAAAAAACATAAAAGATATCCTAAAGTCAGAATGACTTTATTAAAACCTACATCTAATATCTAATTGACCATTACTATTTCTAATCACTTTAACACTCACCCTTATGGTCATTCTACTAACTATATCAAACTTATCTCGCATATTTATAAATTTGTCAGGATTCAAAGACTTGGTATGAATGTATATAGTTTGGTCCTTTGGTGGACAATACTGTAGCATAATAGATCCATCTTCTACAATTTGTTTCACTAAGTGAATGTATTATAACATGTTTGGTACACTCATGGAAGACTACATTTTTAGCAGGCTTGAGCACTCCTTGATTGTCACAGAACAGTGTTAGGCATTGTCTATGGCATCTTCATGTCAAAAAGCATCTCTTGAGCCAAATTGCCTCGCGTGGTCCTTTCACTGGAACTGCTACTCAATATTTTATTTCTATCAAGCAAAGAGCTAATGCATGGCACTTCTTGCTGGTCCATCTCATTGCAATTGTGTTAAAGCTAAAAATATATTTAGAAGTGGATTTCCTATCATCCACAAAACCCACCCAATTTGAATCTACAAACCCACACAACCTAAGATCTTTGTTTCTACTATGTAGGATGTCAAAGTCATGTGTCCCTTTCACAAATCTCAAAACCCTCTTTGCGGCAATCCAAAGTTCCATCTTTGGTGTTATCATGAATCGGGAAATGAAACTCATAGCATAGCTCAGACCAAATCTAGTGGTTGTAAGATAATATTATGGTAACTGCTAGTTGTTTATAATCATTAACTATTTGAGAGTCAGTGTTGACTTAAAAGAATAGCTCTTTCTACATAGGTATAGACTATGTTTTGCAATCTATCATTCTAAATTTATTGAGCCAACTCCTAGCATATTTGGCTTGTGAAACAAAAAAGCCACCACCTGTTTGCTAAACTTTTACACCTATGTTGTGATGTAGGAGGCCTAGACCAATCATGTCGAAAGGTGTACTCGTATTAGATTTGATTTGTTCAATAGCATGTGCCTTACTACTTTAATTATGATGTCATCTACATATATGACTAGTAGAATGAAATCATTACCTATGCTTTTGACATATAGATTGGAATCTGAAGGGCCGTGTTGGAACCCCTATTCATCCAAGTATCTATCAATTTTGATGTACCATGTCTTTGGATACCTACTTTAGGCCATATAAAGCTTTTCTCAATTGGCATACAACAAGATGATCTTTCCCTAAAACCTAAGAACTCTATGGTTGATACTATACTCCTCCAACATAACATTAAGTCACTATTCATGTCCATTTGATAGACTATCCAACCAAACTAAGTGGACAAGGCCAGAACTAAACAGATGGTACTCACCTCTATGAAGGAGAAAAGGTCTCCTCATAGTCAATGCCCTCTCTCTACAAGAACCCTTTTGCAACTAGTCCTACCTTGTACTTGTCTAATGTGTTATTTGCCTTTTACTTGACCTTGTACAATCATTTGCAACCAATGGGTTTCTTCCCTGGTGGAAGATTTGTGAAATCCCAAGTCTTATCTTTCATAAGACTCTCAAACATCTGAGGCTCATGAGCTCCCTATCAATTGAACATTAGAGAAATTTGGTGGTGTTCCTCTTTGACGCAATCAAGATTAGAGGGTCCAGAAAGGACTATCGAACCTCGCAGGCAAACATGCAAAACACAACACAAAATTGAATGCAAAAAGAACAAGAACTTTTATTAACAAAATCAGAATGCCAACATGTCTGCAAGCCTTCACATGCTCCTTACATTTGTCCTATTGGCCCCACATGCAGACATACAAACTGCCATGGGATTCTTACAAAGAATTGTAAAACATAAGTCTTCTAAATCTATCTTCCCCTAACTATTGCTGCTCTAACTAATCCCTAGCTATTGTCGATGTTCTCTTACGCCTCTTGGTGTGTTTATATATAAAATCCAATCATTGGCAGTGATCCACATCGGCCTCCCGGGTCCCAAAGTTGATGTAACATGCATACAAGTTATTGTTCCTTGAAGAGGGTCTTAATCTCGATGTGGACCCTTTTGATGTCGCCTAGTCCGATATCCCTCCCATGACAAGTGTCATCAACTCCACAAGGCTCAAAAGGTTCCATAATATTTGGACAATAGGTCTGGTATGATTTTTCCTCAGACGCTCCCATGTCACTCTTGTTCTTGCCTCACAAAGACCATCCCTCAATCATTGCAGTGATATAACACCTCCAATGGTGCTTTGCCACCACTTTGGTCTCTTCTTGGGATCCTCTTCATCCAATTCAATGTCATCTAAATGCTAATTCAAGTTCTCATCATTATCCTCTACGCCTATTATTGGCCTAGGAGACTCCATATGCTCAAAACCATACCTCCTTCAGGTGGAGCTAGCTAATGATGAACACCTAAGTCCTTCGCCACAATAGGCTATTATCCAATAATTATGATCTTGAGAGAAACCTAGAAAGGCCTACCTTCTTCAACAACAATGACAACTTTGCCAAAGATCAATTGGTTGGTGCCAACAACAATCAACCTATAAGCCTTATGATTGTGTCACCACTTTTCATTGTTGCCTTTCCGATTAATATATTATTCCCAAATTGATCTATCATTGATTTACACCTTCAAACTATGTCTTCTCCTTTCACTCTGCATATACTTTCCTTCTCAATTCACATCAGCATATTCTTCTACCTCTGCATATATTCCTCTTTAAATATGCATATACTCTTCTTACAATTCTATTATAGACACAAGAATGACCAATCAGTTCAGGAGCATACTAACACATTTCATGCACTCTCGGCAAAACCTAGCATCAAAGACTTAGAGAGACATTGTGTAATGTCCCCTTTTTAGGGTACATTATATTGTGCCAGTTTGTTAGCCCTTTTCACTTTGGCTCGATGGGCTAACCGAGGTGTGGTCGTGTTCCAAGGGATGAGCGGCCTAGGTGTTTCCAGTTCCAGGCCATCCAGTGCAGTTTATGCAGGTTTCCGGAGTACTTACTATTTATAGTAAGTCAACAGGGGTTCAGGATTCACGACTTTTCAGTAGGTGGTCTTGGAGCGTCTCGTTGAGAGCTTTCCGGCGAGCTATTACACGACAGCATCTGAGCTCGTTTGGGCTTCTGTTTTAATGCCGGACGATTCCTCACTTATTATTTGTCTCAACGGTCATTTATTTTAAATGATTTAAAGTGAGTTTATAATGAGACGAAAGTGGGCAAACGAAAAGTCACAGTGGGGAAACTGAAGAGTCATAGCTACAGCCATAAGAGGAGGTTGAGGATCTCATTTAAGCATGTTTCAGTAATATAGATTTTATTTCTCCTTGAGAATTCGAGAAGCTTCAGCTATCGAATCAGAAATCTGAGGACAGAAACCTTCAGCGTTTCTTGGTGGATTGGACGGAAACCCGATTCATCCCGGTGCGGATTCACTTCAGAGTTCGCCATTGTTTCATCAAGTTCTTGATCAGTTGATCTCACTATTATTTATGTATTTCTGTTTGGTTATTGTATTGCTGTTGTATAATACAAAACCATATTTCTGAAGTTTCATGAGAATGTACTTGCTGGTTATTTAAACATATATATCTGCTGGTTATTGTTCTAGGTTCGACGATTATTTGCATGTTATTGTCTGTTTTAAATC
Source organism: Thuja plicata (assembly GCA_018584345.1). NCBI lineage: Eukaryota > Viridiplantae > Streptophyta > Pinopsida > Cupressales > Cupressaceae > Thuja > Thuja plicata. The sequence goes on along the minus strand of MU223332.1, from coordinate 4,480,799 downwards.
TGCATGAGATTAATTGGGAAAAACCAGTAAATGGCCGGTTAGGGTCATTACAGTGGTATCAGAGCTGGTTTTCCTACCAGCCTGTGGAGTTTGTTCAAAAACAATTTTCCAAAAAGGTTTATCAGAGTTTTTATCAGAAAAAAAAAAAAGATATTTACCAGCCTGTGAGGTTTCGCAAGTAACAGAAACAGGGTATTTGCAGTGCTTGTTGAAAGAATTTGGCATAGTAATATTTTACAAATGCCGTGGATTTAGGGTTGAAGAATCATATTTATCAATTTCAGTTCGAAGTCTGTGAATGAAGGATTTTAATATCTTATCTAAGCTATTATCGATCGGG
>MU223332.1:4438727-4475460 GCA_018584345.1 Thuja plicata | reverse complement strand
ATTTAAACATATATATCTGCTGGTTATTGTTCTGGGTTCGACGATTATTTGCATGTTATTGTCTGTTTTAAATCTGCATGAGATTAATTGGGAAAAACCAGTAAATGGCCGGTTAGGGTCATTACACATTGAGTTTTGAAATATCAGAGTGGCCTTCATAGGCATATCCAAACTGAGATAGACTTCATGAATATAGAACATTATCTAGTGCTTTCAAGTATGTTTCAAAAATTGAGGAAAACTTCAAGGAAAAAGGAAGGGGAGATTATTAAATGAACAACAAATTAAAAGGTGAAAGTAGTAAAATTGGAGGGAAACAAACAACCAAAGAGTCATTTTCCAGTTCACCAACAAAGAACGCATGGGGTGCAAAGAAAACACAACAAGATATAAAAATGTGGTGTGAAGTCCATAAAAGTGCCTCTCATAACACTAAAGATTGCAGAACTATAACAAATCTAATGATGGAGACACATGAAGTTGAGCTTGAAACAGCAGATTCTTGCAAACAAAAAGACAGTGAACAGGGCATTGATGGTTGCCACTGAAGAATTATTACCCTGTGAGGATGAGGAGAGATTGTTCCACTAACAGATGTAGGTTGGAGGAAAGGCTCTGCACTTTATTGTTGATAGTGGTAGCAAAAAAGAATTTAATTTCTGCTAAAACTGTGAAAAGATTGAATTTGAAGACAACACACCCACAAATCTACTCTATAGGATGGGTAACCCAAGGGCAAGATACTTAAGTGAACAAGTAACGGTGTCTTCCATATTTCATCAAGCCATTTAAAGATGAGGTAATTTGTGATGTAACTCTTCTAGATGTTTGTGATGTTTTGTTGGGGAATCCATACATGTATCAGCATCATGGTGTATATGAATCTAGACCACACAGTGTGACAAACAAACTTTGTTCACAAAGTACCGAATGCCAGAGGTAAATCCTGCACATCCTACATCTTTAATTAGTGGAAAGCAATGTAGAAGATTGATTGCCCAAACTAGAACATTTGTAATACTTATGATTTGTCATGAGGAAGAAAAAACAATTGTGTGTAACTCACATGCCACAGTGACCACTACGACAAAACAAAAAAGATCAATGGACCAAATTTCGACAAAATATCAAAATGTATTTGAGTTACCAATTGGAGTATCGTCACACTGTCAAGTTAAGCACTCTATTGATTTGATGCAAGGAAAACCATTGCCTAATGAGCTATTATATAGGAGATCAACATTGGAAAATGATGAAATCAAAAGACAAATACAAGAGCTAATTCAAAAAGGATATATCTGTCCATCCAAGTGCATCACCATATGGCAGCCCAATTGTTCTTGCAAAGAAAAAGGATGGAACATGGAGACTCTATATTGACAATAGGGCATTGAATAAAATCACTATGAAAAATAGGTATCCAATTCCTCAAACAGATGATCTTTTGGACCAACTCAAAGAGGCTAAGTTTTCCACCAAAATTGATTTGAAATCTGTAAGAACCCCTACTAATTCTGATCTATTTTCTTCATGTTTGGGTGTTTGACATTTCATTAAACACTTGGCCACACAACTCACTGTTGTCTGATTTTCTAATTATTGTTTATATTTTGGGGTCTATGTCTATTGCCAAATCAAATAACAATGCAAAGAATATGATAAACAACGATTGCACTAAATTTTGACAAGACAAACTCAAAGAAATGATATTGCATTAGGCATAAATCAGAATTCAATACACTTATTATCAGGTCCGATACAATGATATCAGACTGTAACATCATATGGAAAATGCATTACATTGACAATTGCAAAGTACGATGCGGGTCCTCGCATACCCAATTTGCTTGCTTGCCTATATGTATTCTAAATGACACCCAATGCAACTTGATGTGGAAGGGAATGGCCTGCAACTCTGTCGATGAAATCTGAAGCAATTCTGATCCAAATTGAAAGTGTTGGCAGCCTCTACAGACCCTTAGCACCTATAAATGATCTCCAATGTAGCTGCCTATGGCATAAGTGGAAGCAATGAATCTCTATGCTGTTATAAAACTGATATGATGCCAAATGGGCTACCAAACCCTTGCCACTAGAATCTAATATGAACCTGATGAAATCGGATCCAAAAATTGCAATTATTCCTCAAACCCTAGCCATCCCAAATAAAGGAAATTCATATAAAATCACCAACAGCTCCAAAAAGTCTGAAACCACCTACAAATAAATGCTATTCCAGCTCCTTCTCAATGCCAAATACCTGTAATAAGCTCAATGTGGATTCCGGAATGAATCCACCTAATAGGCTGAATGGGTTTTCGCCCACACAACCGAGAAACTCCAACAGGTCTTGTCCTTAGATTTCCTATAAATGAAAGCCAAAGCTCTCAAGTTTCTTAAAGAGAAATTAAACAAAACCAAGTATATCAAATGACTTCCTCAAATCTCCTTTTATAATCCTCTCATGAAATTTCCTGAAACCCTATTTAAAATTCTCTTTTTTAGAATTTAATATTTAACTTGCATATGGGAAATGATAATAAAGTGACCCCTTCATATAATTTCTTCATTGATATAAAGTCACTTTAATATCCTTATAACTCCATAAGTTGGCACCCCATTTGGTATAATAATTAAATACTTTATGACATTAAATACTTATCTTGAAAACTTTTTGGATATAACCACTGTGTCCTCTGACCATCCAGATGACTTACTATAAAGAGTATGGACCCAAACATCCAAGTGACTTACTAAAAATAGTGTGTATAAATGGAGCCTCATAGACCTCTAGAAGGCAAACCACAAATAAACTGATGACTGAGATAGAGAGTACTGAAATAGATGGCCAAATAGTCAATCAAATAACCCTAAATCACCCTCAAAGGCACCCTAATCACCACATTAGCCTACGGGGACCACTAATAATAGGCTAACCTCTTGAAACAATTGATGCTTAGGAAGGTGCAAAAATGGGGACATTACAAAATCTGGGTATCATCAAGTACCAATTGATACAGCGGATGTGTGGAAAATTGCTTTCAAATCTAAGGAATGATTGTTTGAATGGTTGGTGAAGCCTTTTGGCCTAACGAATGCTCCAACTATTAGAGTGATTTCCCTTTAGACTTATTGATTAAATCATGTTGATTTATTTAGTTAAGTTGTCATTACTCTTTTTTGCTTAAGTTTTCTCTTAGGTACATTATAATTAATATTTATATTAATTATTAATGTGCAACCTATCTTTTTAATCTTTAGGGTTTTGTTCACCTTTATAGGTTGAACCTTGTAATTATTCGTTCAATAATTCAAAATACATTTTGCTCCTCTTTTGAGTTTCTCTAAGCTTCTGAGTTATTCTGCTTTTTCCTCCTTTTTGCTTCTTTATTGTAACAAGTACTTGCATGCAGTTGTTCTTGGGTGTTATCAAACCAGTGTTTCTCAAATCCTTCATGGTATCAAAGCCCCTCTGCAACTACCTGTTTTGGAGTTTTTGAAGCTGTATTCGAAGGAGAAAATTTTAGTTTTTCCAGAGTTTTTTGTCTTCAATTTGGGTGTGAAGTTTTTTTGGAGCACTTTGGACAAAAACCAACCTCACAATTGAGTCCAAAAGGCCCAAAAACCCCCATTTTGATATAAGGCATGACCTATTTGGCCTACTGTGCCTCCGAGGCAAAACAAATTTGGTCTCCAGGGCTGTACGGGCACGTTTTTCGAGGAAAAAAATTTATAAAAAAAAAAAACTCAAAATAGCGCTTTTTAAAGTGTAGCGGACACACAGCCAAAGCGCCGCCACCAACCACCCACGCCACCCTAGCCCCACCGCGGCCAGCGCACCACGCAACCGCCACCGGCGATCAGCTTCGCCGCTGCAACGCCGCCTGCGCGCCACCGGGCCGTTGCCCACGCACCACCAACTGCTGTAGCAGGTTGACATCACCTTTCCGGCAAGTGACGTCATCTTTCTGGCAAGAGTTTTTTTTTCCACCAGCCGAAAAAAAATTCCGGCATGACATCAGCGACGGCCTGGTGACGGTCATTCGACCATCAATTTTTTTGCAGTGACGGGCAACAGCCATTTGGACATCAAATTTTTTCCCGTGACTATGTTTTCCAGCGAGCTGCTCTTTCTGACCTCCTGCCAGTCTTTTGCTCATAACTTGAGGTTACGGGTTCAAAATTCGAAGTGCCATATACCGTTGGAAAGCTCTTTCTGAGCCAGTTCTCCTCATGCGGGTTTGAGTTTCAAATTCTTCCATTTGAGCACATGTTTTCAACCTCAAATTAGCGGCTTCCGTTTCCCTCCTTGTGTGCTTTCTTAGTTCCTTGTGGTGTACGGAAGATAGTTTACTATTGTGTGGAGGGGTGCATTTCACTTTCTGTCAATTACTTCAGAAAGACCCTTCCACTTCTGTCTACTTTCTCTCAATGCCAGACCCTTCAGTTGCCCGGCTAACGCCGCATAACTACCATACCTAGAAAGCGCACATGACCAGATTGCTCATGTCATGGGGCTTATGGTCTTGTATGGATGAGAACCAACATGTTCTGCAGCATCCTTTTGAATCTCTTCAGCACAGGAACAAAATGGATGAAGCCATGGGCTTACTAGCACTAAATGTTTCTAACAGTCTCTTGTTTCACTTGAAGAATTTGAACACTCCTCGAGCTATCTGGGACAAGTTTGCAGATTTGTTTGGCACAGTAAATGAGTTCAGGGCACTTCAGCTTGATGCAAAGTTGACATCCTTGTCTCCTGACAGTTTTCCCACCATTGAGGACTTTTTAAAGTTCAATGCTCTCCGTTCAGTTTTACAGGGATATGGGAAGACCAAGTCAGATAATGAGTGTATCTTTCTGATACTCTCAAAGCTTCGAGGAGATTTTTAGATCTTCTCCTCCACTTTCTATTCCACTATGGATGCTTTGGGTCCTAGGCACACTATGCCTTCCTTTGAGGCCTTCTGTGATCGGTTGACTCGAAAGAAGTCAAAGATTCAATAGTTGGATGGTACTTCTGGCTCTATGAGCCATGCTTTGGTCACTCATCCATCTTCACAGAAGCCGAAGCAGAAACAGGTATCACCAACCACAGAGTTTTGAAAGGATTCTCATTCTCAGCATTCCTCTGACCCACCTCCTCCAAATAGGGGGAAATCGAAGACCGAAAAACCTAAGTGTGCTTATTGTAACAAGCCCAATCATGATGAGTCTCAGTGCTTTCAAAAGAAGGTAGATGGATATGCCAAACAGATTTTTGATTTGACAGCTCTTCTTCACAAGAGCAATATTGATATTCCTTCTTCCTCTTCTCATAGGTCTTCTTCATCATCTTTTCAGACAGATGGGTCAAATAACGGAAAGGTTCATGCATTATGTGCATCTGCTATTGCTCCCTCCTCTAGATCGCTACTAGATTCCTTCACACCATATGGCATCTTCTCGAGATTTATTCTCATCCTTTGAGGCTTCACCTACCCCACACATTTTGATGGGGAATAACATTGTTATTACTGTATGTCGAAAGGGTTCTATTGACATTGATGATGGTGCATTCCATGATGTACTGTGTTCCATCTTTATCCTCTGATGATGGTGCATTCCATGATGTACTGTGTTCCATCTTTATCCTCTAACCTTCTCTCTATCTATCAAATTACTCACAGTGGGACAAGGAAGACAGTTGAGTTCACTTCAGATTCAATGCACGTCAAAGACAATGCGACAGGCAATATTGTTGCTACAGGAACAATTGATCATGCTACTAGCTTGTACTCCTCTCATTTTGGTCCACCATCTCCATTGTCGGAGAATATCTCTCCTACTTCACGAGTGCCTATTGAGGAGAAGTCAGGTCACCTGAACTTATGTATTATTCCTCAGATCAGTGTTGTGGCTTCTACACCTCCTCCTCCTGTTGAGTTTGCATCTGTTCAGCATGATTCCTCTTCAGCATTACATGTTATGGTCACTCCTTGCATCGAGCCACCTACTCCAATTATTGAGGGCACATCCGAGGACATTCATCTCCTCCCAAATGACAGATTCAGCACATCTATTGGCCCACCTTCATTAGAGATTCCATTACAAGAGTCTCATGCATTCTCCTTTGAGCATCAATTAGGCCTTTCAGTTTCACCTCACATTCAGGGGTTTCCTTGTTGTTCCTTGCCTTTGTCTCTTCCGAATTGGAGTTCCATCAGTTCGATCATTACCACAGGGGTTCTATCATTCTGGGGGGGGCTTTGGTGTCTCATCCCTCTCTCATGGGGGGGGGCGGTTGTACTTATGGCTTTGAGGGTCTCTTGAGCCATTTCTTTTTTGCATTTTTCTATCTCTTTTTGGAGAGGAGTTTTTCCCACTGGGTTTTCTCCTTTTTCTCCGGTTTACAGAGATTTTGTTGTTTTGGGTACCTGATCAGGCCTTGTTGTCGAGACCCTCATTCTTGCTTAGGGTTTTGTTCACCTTTATAGGTTGAACCTTGTAATTATTCATTCAATAATTCAGAATACAATTTGCTCTACTCTTTTGAGTTTCTCTGAGCTTCTGAGTTCTTCTGCTTTTTCCTCCTTTCTGCTTCTTTCTTGTAACAGGTACTTGCATGCAATTGTTATTGGGTGTTATCGGATCAGTGTTTCTCAGATCCTTCACCAATCACTTTTGTGAGGTTGATGAATGATGTACTTAGGCCATTAACTAATTCTTTTGTACTTGTATATCTAGAAGCTAGATGACATACTCATCTTTAGCAAAACTTGGGAGGAGAATCTATAAAATGTGGAACAAGTACTCTCAACCTTGCAAGACTATGGACTCTATGCAACAAAGAAAAGTGCTCTTTTGGTATCTAGAGTATATCGACAATGAGGGTGTTCATGTTGATCCTTGAAAATATACATGTGATTAAAGATTGGCCTTCTCCAAGAAACCTCACAGAGCTACATAGCTTCCTCGAGCTGGCAAATTTTCACCGCAGATTTGTGTTTGGAATTTCACATTTGACTTGGCCTTTAAACCAATCACTACGAGGAGTGCAAGCAAAATTTAGGTGGACAGGTGCTCAACAACAAGCATTCAAGGAGTTAAAACATAAATTTAGTTCAGCACTAGTTATATCTCTTCCAAATTTGCACTAGTCTTTTGAAATAAAAACTGATGTATCAGAATATGTTCTTGGAACAGTCCTTATGCAACATGGACATCCGGTTGCTACCATAGTCAAACTTTTTCTGATACGGTGGGTACGTATCCTACCTATGGCAAGGAGTAATATGTCATTATTCAAGCATGTAAGCAATGGAAACACTATATTTTAGGCAAGGAAATTGTTATCCACACAACAAATCACAAGCCTCTTCAATTTTTGCAAACACAAGGAAAGTTGCAAAATGATACAGACATCAAAGATGGTCAGCCTATCTCCAACAATTACTACTCAACATTTGTCATAAGAACGGAAACACTAACAAAGTAGCAGATTGTTTGAGCAGGCCTCCAATCGTAGCTATAAGTATGGTGTTGGAATCTTGTGGCCACCAAACAAAAAATTGGGCTCATTTGTATGGTAATGATATTGAATTTGCTCATATTTACAACCAATTTGTGGAAGATAAACATGTTCATGATTTCTATTTGCAAGATGGAATGCTTTGCCACCTTGGTCAAATTTGTGTGATATTTTTATTGGCCGAAGATGATGCACGATGTAATTTCATACATTCAAGCCTGTGCAGCGTGTGCTATTGCAAAGCCTGTGAATTGTAAGTTCAAAAATGGCAATCATGGTGGCTTGTAAAAAGGCAATTTCTACATAAGAAACTGCAAAGATATTTTTGAGCATATTAGGGCTCATTTTGGTCTATGACAAAGCATTATTTCTGATAGAGAGTAGATTTCTCAGCAAGTTATGGTCTTCACTATGGGCCAAGATGGACACGAAATTGACGAAGTCTACTACATTCCATCCTCAAACAAATAGTCAAACTAAGGTAGCTAATAGAATGATCATCCAAATTCTACGAACGTATCATTCCAAACATCCTCGCACGTGGAATAAAAGTCTTCCATATGTTAAGCATAGCTACAACAGGGCAATTTATAGTCGACAGGCCATACTCTGTTTGAAATTTGTCTTGGCTACCAGCCATTGGCACCCATGAATGTTGTCATACCAATCATACAACCTGATTTGGTACCATGTTTGTATAAGGAGGAAGACAAAGCAATAAAATTTATTGAAGAATTCATCACCTACAACAACAAGTTCATGAAATCTTGGAACACACCAATAAGAAATATAAGGAGGCATGATGTGTAAGAACCCTCTTTGGTCCTAACTCTAACAAGCACTGAATTGTTTCAATTTTGGTTGTTTGTTTTGATGAATGAATGTGGTATATTTGCAATGTTTGATATGACAATATAATGCAACAAATAAAAGATATTGCAATAATAATTTTCCAACTCAAATCTGAAATTGCATTGAAAATACCATAGTTCCGTGGCTCGGATTCGCCTATGACTCAGCAAGGTCGACTCGACCCGTGAATCACCAATCGCCGATGAAAAAAACAGAGACTTTTTACGATTTAAAACTTGTTTCATGCACCCATTATTGAATAAAGACACTATAACATCATCAAATAGAAGCTAATTTGATTACATACATCCATCACATAAGTACAAACGTAAATTGTAGCTGAAGGAAATAGAAAACATAGATATGCAAAATTATAAATATTCTCAAATGTATATAAAATTCATGACATCAAATGTTCCCAAACATATGTGTAAACAAAAACAAGTCTATGGCTCATGCTCTAGCTCAGCCTCAGCCTCAGCTTCAAAGTGGTATGTCTGCCTCCTACAAATGCGTCCGAGGTAGGTCCTAGATGACTGACGAGCCATAGTCTCTGCATGTGAGGTGTCACTCTGATCAACATCATCTACATGGGCAATTGATCGTGCTCTATCCTCCTCTGCCATAGCCACAACCTCAGCCTCTCTGTCTGCCTGGTCAACCCACTCATGGTCCTTGCTGTGAGGTTTTCACACCATTGCCCCATTGCAAATGGGGACCCCCTTTTTTGCTTTGGTTATAGGAGTAGTGGCCTTAGGTAGTCTTTGTTGGTGGTAGTTTTTCAGGTCCCTAGGTCTAGCAAGTGAGGTTTGAGTGATTTTGGCCTGCTGGGAAGTCATGCATGTCTGGGATATGGGCGAGAACTAAGCTAAGTTTATCATGGGGATGGAGTCGAAACCAAGTGATTTGTGATGGAATGAGTTAAAAACCTTTGAGAATCCTTGTTCCAACTTTTGTTTGACCTTAGAAAGCTAAGACAAGTTGTGGGAGGTAACCCTGCTAAAGGCATGTTGAATCCTTAAATTTGGCTAAGTCTGGAATTTTTCAAAAACCCCCAAAATCTAGAATTTGCATCTTAACTCCTATGAAGCTAGAACCTATCTCAAACATCCTGAAGTATTTATACAAATATAACTTAAAGTATAAGAAATTAAATAAATCAGACTTAAAAAATGGCGAAGTATAAAAAAATATAGGAAAAAGCAATTTTTTTGTTCTTTATGTGCAGTCTGTGACTGCCGCAGCCAGGTCATAGTCCACAGACCCGGCAGGTCATGACCCATGACTTGTCAGGTCATGCTGTCAAGTCATGAAAACCCGACAAGCTCGACTCGGTCCACGGGTTGTCAAAACTCACACAACCCGCGGCGAGTTCAAGAACACTAGAAAATACACAGCTGAAAATTCCAGATTTTTATGCTAGCTTGAATACTCCGAATTTTGACAATATATTGACAAGTCAATTCATTAAATAACCCCTATTATCTAAAACAACAATACCCAAAAAATCTAGGAGTTACAATTAATGAGCTCACAGGTAATACATGCCTGAAAACCCTCTTAAAGGATGAAAAACAGCAGCATATGAATTCTTCAATAAACAAATGCTTGTAATCTTATTTATAATTGTACCCAAAATATCTTTACAATCTGTAGTTGATAAACCTTCAAACGCATGCTCAAACCCTCGTCGAAAATCTTCAAAACTTCACCAATTAAGCTCAAACATGACTTCTGTATAAAGCCATCGCCAAATTGCACAATTAGTTGGATATTTCTCCAATTCAAAGTGTTGAAGCCTATGTAGAATTTACAATTCCACCATGCTAAAATTCATCAAAACCTTGTTTCTTCATTTCACCCAAATCAACAAAAAACAAATGCACAATAGAATAATTTGCTTTTTGGCACAAGCATTGCTTTTATAATAATAAAAGATATCTTCTTCAAGACACCAAAAGCAAATAGCTTCTCTCAAACACTTTTCACTAAAGAGCCTTCATCAATACACTTTTCAATTAGAAGTCTTCATTTAATAACGTTGAATTAAAAATAAATAACTCTAAAGTTAAAAGCTTCATGAAGACAGTTTTCACTTAAAAGGCTTCTTCAACACACCTTTCACTTAAAAGCATTGCTTTTAAGACTTGGGATTATATTCCATGTGAATTAATGATTAAATAATAATTTGGCCACTAAAATAATAGTAACTCCCAAAATACTTATCCTTTAAATATGTCGTCTGAAACAAGAGTCCCACCTAATATTTCCCCACGTGACCAAATGCACTTTCCAAAAATAGAAAGGGTCCTTCTCGATCAACCTCTGACTTACTAAGATGGTAAGTATATGAAACTGAGCCCAAACAAAGTCCAATATGAGCCAAACAAAGACCAAACTAGAACCTGCTAAATTGGGGACATTACAATCTTCCCTCCCCAAGATTGCTTGTCCTCAAGCAATCACCGAAACAAGGCACATATCAATCCACCCGGATCCCAAGGATAAGTATATAAAGGGAGAAATTAAGCATTTCGCACATTTTTGTGAAGAATATTTGCTCTTCAAGTGTGGTGTGGGTAAGTATGATGGGTGTTTGTGCATTTATAAGAAAAAGTTGCAACCTTTTTCACTTTTTTCCACATTATTTTTCTCATTTCACTTTTTTAATGCATCATGTTTTTTGTCACACCGAATTTTTGTACTCGGCACAAAATCAAGCACTCCTAAAAACGAGGCAAGTCAAACTAGCAAGCTTTCCTATCAGTAACTCGTCAAGGCAAAAAAATGGCATGTACTCGCCGAGTTTGCCAACAATCAATCAACAATGTAATGTTGGATTGAGTGTCGTGATGCTTGAAGAAATGGAACTAACATTCCAACAATTCTTTAAATCCCAAAGAGGAAGATTACTTCCTCATAATCTTTAGAAATTTTAAATGCTTTCAATGGTCAATGGTTGGTTTCTCTATTGTAGCAAGACGCTAGACATAAGGCTACCACTATGTGAGGACTTCATCATTCATATGCATTATGAATCTCAACAATCATAATACACTATGACTCTATGAGGGTTTTCGGAGTATTTATAAGAGCTCTCCAAACTTTGAACTAGCACATCCACTTTGTCCCCATTCATTGTGACAACCAAATGGTAATATATAAATTAGAATGTAGGTTGGAAGCATAGAAACTTCAAACAACCATGGAAAAGTGTTGGTGAATCACCCCAATAGAATGGCTACCACTATGTGAGTACTTCATCATTCATATACATTATGAATCTCAACAATCATAATACACTGTGACTCTATGAGGGTTGTCGGTGTATTTGTAAGAGCTCTCCAAACTTTGAACTAGCACATCCACTTTGTCCCCATTCATCGTGACAACCACGTGGTAATATCTAATAAGAATGTAGGTTGGACACACAGAAACTTCAAACAACCATGAAAAAGTGTTGGTGAATCACCAATAGAATAGCATTGGTACCTTGAAGTGTTTTAAGATGTCAAACATGCTTGTAATCTGCTGTATAAGCTTGATTTGGAGCTCATTTTGTTGGCATTGGTCATTAAGCTCATGTAGGAGTTAAACAAAGTCAAGGTTCTAGTTCAAATCCATTGGCTTTTTCAACCTCCAAAAAGATTCATGATTTGGAAAGTATAAAACAATAAGGGCCAGTTTGTTTGGCAGAATTTGTGCATGCTGGAATTGAATCCATTCTGGAATTGTGCTATTCTCAAAACGAATTCTAGAATATGGACTTGTCTTGTTTGGTTCACCTGGAAGATGACTGAGAAGATGCCAATTTTGCGTTTGGTTCCGCACAACTAGACACATGTGTGTGTATACACACACACATGTATATACACACACGTGTATATACACACATATATATGCACACACATTGTATATATATATTATACACACATACACACACATATACACATATATACACACATACACATACGCATACACATGTGTGTGTATATACACACATACGCACACATATATACACACACATGTGTGTATATATACACACATACACACATATATACACACGTGTGTATATATACACACATATATACACACACGTGTGTGTATATACACACACACATGTTATATATACACACACGTGTGTCTATACAGATATGTGTGTATATATACACACACGTATATATATACACGTGTATAAATACACATACAGATGTGTATATATATACACATACACACATATATAGCAAAAAATAGCAAAACGTAGTAAAACGTAGTAAAACGATGAATATATGCAAATAGAAAAAAACGTCCATGGCAAAAAAATATAGCAAAAAACCTTGAATACACCCAATGATGCCTTGCGACAGAAAAAATCATTGACCAGCACCAAAAAAATCATTGACCGATTTTCTGTGATTTTTTGGGGAAAATTTTGGGTGAGGTCCCCATTCCCGATTAATCAGGATTTTTTCCAGATTAATGCTACTATGATCTGTACTTCCACTAAATTAGTTGATAAACTCTTGCCCATATTCATAAGGTTAGAAAAGCTCTGCAGTTTGAGAAGGGGAAACATTTGAGAAAGTTTGAAATTTCAACAAGCTTTAGAAAGGTTCAAATGATGCATAATCATAGAAAAAAAGGTTAAAAAATAATATAAAAGAGATATTTTTATATCTAGTGTTCATACTAATTAAAAGTGCAGTACATCATTCGATATTTGATCCTTAGAGAGTGGTGGTAGCTCGGGGGTCTCCACATGTACCTCTAGCTCTGAAATAACAACTCAAACAACTTCAAGAAAAACCTACCATGTGGCCTAATTCATCTTAATCCCATGCATCTATTTGTTCATCATTTTCAAAAGACTTGAGCAGAAAAACAGAGTTTATGTGGAAAAAATGAGAGCTGATGTTATGGTCAACATGTTGAAAGAACAATGGCAAATATGACCATATAATTGAAGCTCCAAAAGTGCTCAAGATTCAGCGAAGCTTCAGCGAAGTTTGGTTAAACTTTAGAACTATGCTCTTACCTGCATAGAGTTGAAATAGCAAGATTAATAAAACTTCAAGCATTGCTCAATGAGTTTGGCATTAGAGCGCCATATTTAGAAATTTAATGTGCTACACGAAAGAGAGATTTTTGTCTATTTTAAGATAAATGATTGAGTCTCAGCTACTTTCCATGTTTCTCTTCCCCAAGTGACACTTGCTGAGAGAGTACATTCCTAGGATTAATTGTTGCCCTGATGTCACCAACTACAACATCAAGCAAGCAAAACAACAAAGAAGAACCCACTTCCTAAATGGATAAGTAGTCAACTTTCAAACATCCTAGTAATGGCCCCTTTGCCTACAGTAGGAAGAAATAAACTGTCTTCTTCAGTTCATTGAGGGCAATTCTGTTAGTGATCCTTCTTTATTTCTGCGGGGCAGGATTCCTGATGATCTTGCGTATGACCGGGATGGTTGGCCAGTTCAGAACAACGTTTCTGTTGTTACTTCTTTCAGCAGTCCATAAGACATGTGTCTTTTAAATTGGAATATATTGTTCCTGGCTTGGGGGTTAATTCTGTTGTGAGCACTGGTGTTGATACTTCAACTGGTGCTTCTATGATATTGCTGCTGACGTTGCTCGTGATACGGTTGTTGCTTTTTGTGCTGTAGACTCTGCTCCTATGGTTAATGACACTGTGAGTCTCATGAACTTTAAAAATATATTTTTTTATCAATCTCAGACTTATAGAAGGTATGCTAGGGCTGTATAGAATAAATAGTAATTATATGTCTGTATATAATTTCCAATTGAAGACATTCATGCCATTTACACAGAGCTGAGACTATTGGAACTTTACCGTATGCAGAGCTGAGGTCATTCCTCTTACAGTTTGGTATGATCCTTGAGACTCTAGGACTAATCACCTATAGCAATGGCTATCTGCATATTATTAAGTGTGGCCTAGTGTTTCCACCCAAAACCTGAACATTTAAAAATTTACGAATAATAGAAAAAACTAAAAAGATAGCGAATAAAGTCATACTAAACTTGTTTGAAATAATTAAGCAGCCAGGGTTGAAGGTTCCATCCCACTACATCACATGTATGGTCACAGATTCTATTTTGATTAAATCATTCCAGTTTAAAAAACTACTCTGCCATGTAATTCCTCCTTTTTTTGGGCATAAGAAGTATTTCCTTAGCCATGTGTACATGCAGCAAGATTGAGAGAAAAAGAAAATGAGAATGCAGAATAATAATAACAGTAAACAAATTAAAGGTTTCTAGCTTCCATGTACATCAAAAAAATATAAAACTGTAAACAAAAGCTGTTGAAGACAATCATGTATTGTAGGAAGAAAAACAACATTCTGGACCATCATCAGGATGAAAATGCTAAAAAGGTTGCTAATACAGAGCTCTTCACAGAGATAGCCCTATTACAGGATCCCAATATTAAACAAATGTCAAATAGGATGAGCACAAGCAGAAAAAGCATTGTAGCAAAATTGTGAATAACTCAGATTACTATAGGACTACTCTTGGGTAATCATGGCTTGTCATGTTTCCGGTGTTGACTTGAATCATCATGCAGGTTTGTATCAATCCCAGGCTGCCTGATAAACTCGTAAATTGTTTTATTAATTCAGTACTGACTCGAGTCATTCTGAGTATTTTAAATATGCACTTACCTTTTTCTCCCCTCTAAAGTTAAAATTCAGTTTGCTTTGACTTTCCTCTTTCAAATCTGAATAATTGAATTTTTTTCTATTTACATTTCTAGCATGCCACGTCCATCCCATGAAAAAGGAATGCTACTATGGCTGAAAGTATCATATTACTTGTAATGAGATTCTATTTTGAAATCCCAAGAAACATGGTAGAATGTAAAAATTGGGTCAAATACAGAATCCAATTCACTACATGAGGGTATATGCCCACAGAAATTCCAAGTGCAAGTAATGGCGATCGACGATTTAAAACCATCCATTCAGCACAGCGCAGTCTAAGCGCAAAGAGATTCAAGTGTGACTTATGGGTAAATTTAACCGTCCATTCATCATGCTGCAGTATATGGCCAAAGAAATTCTGAGTGACGGTCCTGGGTAAATTTAATTGCCAATTCAACTTCCTCATCATGGTATTAAAGCCAGGGAGATGAAGTATTAAAATAGGATTAAAATAGTCCAATTCGCTAATGGAGCGGCCTGTTACAAAGTCCCCATAAATTTTACATAAAAAGGAAAATTCGGTAAATGGAAAAGCGATAATAACAATAACAATAATAAGCAAACGCATGAATACCTGCCAAGAAAGATACCGCCATTCAACAGAAAGCACTGCCGGGTTCTCTTAAATAATTTCCCTGACCTGGCGACAAAGTCTTAAAATTCACACTATAAACATAAAATAATTCATTTACAGCCGGAACTAAAACCAGATTTCGATAATTGAATAAGGAAAATGAACAAGAGGTTACCTCTTGCAAAAGAAGATGAGGCGGTGGACACAGCAGGCCTCTATGAAACCTGCACACCATAATATGACCACCTGCTTGAGTAATTCCTTCAATTTTATGGAATTCCCCTCACTTAAAGCCGTTGTCTGTGTCCGTATTGGCTCCATTGAAGTGATTAGCAAAATATTTACAGCTTTCGCGGCAGAAGTGTCTTAATTTTTCCTCCACTTAATTACACAGAGATTTTGAGGGCCTATGTATATGTAACCTTGGGCGGATGAACAGCTGGGACAAAGCAGTTTCCTAACTACTAAAACTACTTTGGTAAAAAAAAAATATAAACGTTGGATTGCGTGACTCTGTAAACATGCTCTTGCTTGGATTGCTTTTTTTTTTTCAAATTTTATGGTGGGCAGCTCCTAATTTTCTATGTTTTAATATTATTGTGTTGTGTAATATAATTCCTAGGCTCTAGGCTCTTTAAATTTTTTAGCTTGGCTTTTTTAATATAAAGGAAAAGATCAAAAACAAAATGTGGATAGTGTCACAAAATAATTAGATAAGCATCCTATTGCAGCATAGAGAAGTGTGTTGAGTTCCTTTCTTAATTTTAGAGAATTGTTCTAAATTGAGTTCATTTTAAATATTTTACATTTTTTATACATTTCAAAAAGTTTTAGAATGTTTTAATACTTTTTAAATAAAATTTTGGTTAGAAAACAAATGATTTAAAATTTTATTTATTATTTCAAGATTAAATTATGTAATTATTTTTCATCAACATTTTGGTTCTTTTCTAGTCAATTTATGTTAATGATGTAAACATGTTCAAGTTAGTAAAATATTAAATTTAACAAACAAAAAAAATACATGTTAATGATAGATCATGGAGCATGATATCTATTATTCATATGAAAAATGTTTACATGGTCAAATATAAAAATAACAAGCCAATTTATCATGGAGTGTTTTTAATGAACAATTGAATTATATAGATATTGTCGTCTCTATTTTTTATATAGTAATCTACGAAAGGATGTGCTTGGTCGGAGATCCAAAGGAGACCCCTTAATGAAGGTTAGGTAAAAGTTAGATTTGATGGGCCTCTGTGGTTGTCAAGGGTTGGTTGTGTGAGTAGATATTGGCAAGCTAATTTATTGGCATTTGAATCTAAGAAATTATTGGAGGGAAGTAATAATGAGGTAGAGTTCCAAGTAGCTTGGCTCCCCTTGAAAGTGATGAAAAAATCTAAGGTTAAAAAATTTCATTTGGAAGGTGGTTCACAAATCATTATCAATGTTATTAAATGAGGAAAGGTGCAAAGCTAGAAGCTAAATAGATTCTTAAAGCCTATTTAAAAATTGTTATAGGAATTTAAATATTCCTGAATTTCTCATATTTACAAAGAAGGGAACTCTTTAGTTGACTAAATGGATCGGTAGATAGTGGATAGGCCAACAAAAGGAGGAATAATTTTAGAGGTTATTTGACCTAAGTTTATGTGAATAAGTTGTGAGTAGATGATAGTTGAGGTAATTACCATTAATGAGGATAGTGATTCGAGTGAGTCTATGAAAGGGCAATAGAGTACTTTGTGATGCAATTTGTGTTGGCACATAGGCAATAAATGGTGGTGAGGGCATTAAATTGGCTTGGACCGATGAGAGAGTCATCAAAGACGGAGGTCACTTTTAGTTTAACGATGAGAGATTAATAGATATCATTCAAAGAGTGAGTGAAAGATGAGAGGTTGAAGAAAGTGTTTAGGCGTAATTTCCCCATGATGCTATAAGCTATCAAAATGCTTTTGAGTGATGACTTCCTAAATATAGATTACAAGGATAGAACTAATGTGGATATCACTACTATGTTCTTTGTGTGCTTACTAGATTTGGATACTACAAGAGGAGCGAGAGATAATAGCATTAAAGAAAAATAACACATGGGATATGGTATATTTTTATGAAGGATTAAAACTCGTTGGATGTAAATGTTTGTTCAAGAAGAAATTGGGTCCAAGTGGTAATGTTGAGAAGCATAAAGCACGATTGTTCATGAAGGGGTATTCTCGGAAGGAGGGAATTGACTATAGTGAAATGTTCTCTCATATAGCTAAGTTAGTATCCATTCGGTCCCTATTATCACTTTCAACAGATTACGATTTGGATATCAAACAAGTGGATGTGAAGACAACTTTCTTTCATGATGAGTTCAAGGAAGCAATTTACATGTCACAAGTAGAGTATTTCATTGAAAAAAGGTAAAGCAAATCTAGTTTATATGTTGAAGAAATATCTTTATGGCATGAAACGGTCTCCTAGAATGTGATACCAAAATTTTATTTGGATATGTAATTTCTCCCTCCAATGAAATGTAAAAATTAAATGAATAAGATAAATGATAAATGAGATATTCATGGTCATGGATATTCTAGAATAGAGATAAAGACAAGGATAAAAATATTAAATATTGGTTCTAGATTTTACCACGACATTTCTAGAATCACCTATGTAATTTCTAGATTTGTCTTAAACCCTCTATATTTTAAGGAGGCACTTGTAATAGATTTAGCATTAGAAAGTTCCAGTTGATCAAGTATGATGAATATGACAACATTATGAGCTGAAGGATTATTTTTTAACAATTAATTAATGAAAGATGATGTGTAGCAACACTTAGGGATAAGTTTGTGTGTTTATTTCTAAATTTTTGTGTGTTCATAACTCCATTCATCCCATCAAATTTTGATACCTATGTGTTGGGTTTGGGATGTCTAAGATCTAAATATGAACACTGCGTGTATTTAAAATCTAATAATGGTTGCATTCTCATCATAGTTCTTTATGTGGGTGATGTGTTGTTTAATTAGAATGGTAAAAGTATGATTTTAGATTTGAAGTCCCAATTGGAAAAACAATGAGATGAAAGATTTAGCAGTAATGAGGTATATTCTTGGGATTGAGATCAGAAGAGATAGAGCTGCCAAAAATATTTAGTTGAGCCAGAGTAAGTATTTGAACTTGGTACTGCAGATTCAACATGATAGCTTGTGAATAGTCAGTTGTTCTACTATTATTTAGGGTATAAAGCTTTCGGCGGAGGATTTTCCAAAATACCCTATTGAGATGGAAGACATGACCAAATTTCCTTTGTGAGTATTGTAGGTAGTTTGATGTATTCTACAGCCTATACAAGGCCAAACATTGCCCAAGTAGTTGGATTCCTTAGTTGGTTTATGGCTAATCCTAGACAGGTGTATTGAGAGGCAATAAAGAGGGTGTTCAATTATTGATGAGTTGCATCAAAGTGTTGATTGTGTTTTCATTGTTATCCTACTAGACCTTGGCATTTACCTTGCATTAATGGACATATGTGGATTCAAATTAGGTGGGTGACATTGACAATAGAAGATCTATTAGTAGTTATGTGTTTGAATTTTTTGGTGATGCCATAAATTGGATGGGTAAGTGACTTGCAAGTTCTACTCACTTTGTCCACTATCAAAATAGAGTACATGGTATATACTCACTCTTGGAGGGAAGTCATTTGGCTTAAACATGTTTGTTCTGACATTGGTTTTGATGGAACAAATTACAATGTATTGTGATAGTTAGAGTGCATTTGTTTACAAAAGAATTCTACCTTCCATACCATAACAAAGCATATTGATTTATAGTTTCATTTTTCTTGTGATATGTTAGAAGATGGAAAGGTAAAGTTGGAAAAGTTTAATACTTTGGTGAATGGCACATCACTAGCGTCAAGTGAACACAAAGAAGCTCATATGGTGTTCTAGTTCTATGGACCTTGGGTTCCTAAGCATGTGATGGAGATTGACTTTTCACATGTCTTTGACAAGTGGGAGGATGTTGAGATTAAAGTGTCTCAACCTTAGAGTCCTAACATGTTGAATTGTTTAATTTCATTGTTGCATATATTGTCATATTCTACATTTCTAACTTCCTCTTGTCATATCACCTTTGTGGGGACCTCTTGGTAAGGTGGAATCCTACATGGAAGGTGAGACTATGACATGGATTTCTATTTTTAGGAATTCTACACCCACTTTAGAGGTCCTAGATTTTAGGAGAGTGGTATCACAAGATGTTATGTAGGTACTAGGATGGTTTCTCATTGTGGTTATGACTACACTACTAGCTCAATGGAACTCGCAGAGAATTAATTTAGTACTTGACATTTATGGTGGAGTTCAATTTTGACAAGTGGTGTAAGGAAAGGAGGGCACCTATTCATGGTTATGGTAGTTTCTATGTTGAACATGCATTGTATTAGCAAAAATGACCATTATGATGAGATAGTTAGTGCTTTGGAAGTTACTATATGCAAAGTTTCATGGAAATAGAAATTTATTGTTTTCTTATTGTTACCCAACATTTCCCATTACATGACAATTCTGGCTACAAGTGGAGAAAATGTGGCTCCCACGAGGGTAGAGCCCATCTTGTATGTTTCTGTGTTCTCCCTAGTCTTATTCTTGTTCCTCTGCAATTTTATAAATCTATGGTTTGCTCTTGTCTGAGAAATAACCTAGGTGATGATTAAAACCTTAAGCAAATTGAGAAAAACCCTAGTTCTCTAAGACTTGTTAGTTTTCCTTGTTACCTTTTCTAAGCAGCACAAGTGATCCTTTAAGCATGTGCACTTTTCGAATCATCCTTTAGTCTCTTAGTCGCACAGTCACATTGAATTTATAATGAGCGGTCATGCAGTCACGTTGTATTTGTTATAAGGTCATTTAGCTCTACGAGTAAGCAGGTGAATGGATTATCATGTGGTCGCGTAGTCGCGACAGTTTTGCATAATGTTACCTTCCAGCTCACGAGTGTGCAATCAAAGGAAAATGAAACGTTATCACTCACTCGCCATGAAATTTCACTTCAAGTCTTCAAGCTCATGAGTGTGTGACCGAAGGAGTTGTGCTCCATCGCTCACTCACTCATGTTTAGCATTTCATAATGAAAGTGGTGCAAGTGCGCGAGCAAAGGAAGTTGTATGTCATCGCTCACTCCCAAGGCTTAGCAATTATCAAATTTTGAACTGTGAGTGAGCAATGCGGCTAGTGATATGTTCTCAGAAGAGGTTGTCGCTCACTCATGAAGACAAAAGATCAAGTCAAAAGGTTGTGCGAGTGTACGATAAAGAAAAAATTCAAACAACAGCTAGTCATCACTCATTCGCACAAGTTAAGCATAAAATAAGAAAAATGATGCGATTGTGCGACCAAAGGGAATTTTATGCTCATCGCTCACTCACTGAGCTAATCACTTAACAATTTTTTGTTGTGTGAGTGTGCGATGAGGTCTCTATTGCAAGATGAAATGTCATTGCTCACTCGCCATGAAATTTCACTTCAAGTCTTTGAGCTCGCGAGTGTGCGACCACGGGAGTTGTGCTTGATCGCTCACTCACTCAAGTTTAGCAGTTAACAAGAAAAGCGTTGTGACAGCATGAGCAAAGGGATTTTTATGCAGTCGCCCACTCGCACAGGTTTTTTCCCAAATCAAAAGGTTGTTACGAGTATGCGACTGATCAGGAGAAAGGCTTTGTCGCTCACTCGCAAACAAAGTTTTCAATGCCTGGTTGATGCTGCGAGTGCATGATAGAGTGCCACGTGGCTAAATCATATCTGATTTCAAACAAAGGAAAGTAAAGACCGATCAAGTCATTTTTTATCAGACGGTTGGCATAATGGCTTGATCACAAAATGCTTGAAATCTATCGATTAAGCCATTAAGACGTGTTGACACGTGTCTATGGTGGGCCAAGGTAAAGATAGTAATGAATAAAGAAAAGGAGATCGATGATCATGTTTTAAAGTTATTAGAGATTCAAATTTGGGTCGTTGATCGAGCATTTCGTGCCACCTATGACCATTATTTTCAAATATTCAAATGTTCAAATCTGATTGTAAGTTTCCATGGCAGTGGCGTGGTCTTTCAAGTTGCTGACAGAGAGATGGGTTGAGCCGACTTCTGAAAGTCACATTTATGGTGATGGGAAAGATATTCAAGTCTGTATTTGATTGACTCAGACATTTTTGAATGCATTAATGAGCAGACTTGATAGTTTTAGGGTTTCTGTATTGTTTATGAAATCTATTGTAACCCTAGTTTATAAGAATTGGATTGACTCCCGAGCTTGCGTGCTAGGGGAGGTTGTATATAAGTTGTTTTTGGTTCTTTTCTAGTTAGTTTTTCAAGATATGGAAGATATTTATGAGACATTTTCTCTATCCTCCAACTTTTCATAGTCTGTAATTCTCATTTTTCCAAGCTTATGCAAGACTTTCTGTGGCATTTTTCTTGCCCTCGGGTTTTCATATGGTTGGGATTCTTTCTGAAGAATGATATATTGATTGACTATTGAAGAAATCTGTGGATTATCTCAAGTTTTCCTTCTTTTCTGATTTTTTGTGTACTACTATGGGTGATCTGATAAGGTTAGTTTTTATGAATTTTGTTCATTCCTAGCTATCTTGTCTCATTCCTGTGCCTATTTGCTGGAGTGGATGTTTGTTTGCAGGTCATAGTTTGTGTCTACTTCTTTGAAGCTATTTCTGTGAAATCTTCTCTTTCCTCCAATAGTTTCATCTCAGACCTTTCTATGAAACCTTTTTTGCAAACCTATCTAGGAAGTTGTACTTGTCATAATTTAGGGATTTCATGTTAATTCTTGGTCATTATATTGTGATTCATGTTACCTTCGGTGCATCACCTAGTAGGTTAAGTTTCCTTTTTTAGTCATTTCCCTTTAGTTCTCCTTCTATCCCTTTCCCTTCCAAGTTTATTTTCATGTTAAAAGAGCAAATAAGGTGATTATGCAAGAGGAACTGGCCTAGAACTCAGAGGCTTTACTTCAATTATCAAAGGTCCCACAACCTAGAAGTGATTCCCATGTTATACTAGATTATCAAGACTACAAGAGCTTGAATAGGGTGCAAAATTTAGTGTATAACAATCCTGGCATGCCCAGTGGGACCCATTTAAGAAGTTCATATGCAAAGCTATGTTATCTCTGATATGCCGACTGCATAGAACTGACCTCAAGAGGTTCTCTTCAAAATCATATCTGGCAGCTCCATTAGTGTAGAGAATAGAAGATCCAGTCCTGTTCAAAGTTTATGAGAAAAGTTGAGACAAGAAGCTCAAAGCTTTCTAAGTTCTTATAGCTGCCCTTGACAAGGAATTACTGTAGATCATCTCAGAGAGCATCCCCTATGAGGAGGGTACAGTATACACCACCTACATCAGAAAGAAGACCTTTGCCTTTTCACTCCATAAGAAGAGGAAGATCTCTAACCAGAGAGCTTCAAGTAGATTCAGCTCCACTACCTGGACCAAATACAACTCATTCAGTTGTTTCTTAGCAAGTCACGGTTCCTGCAATGACCAGACAATTTTATTTTGTACCCTTTAATCAAGGGAGTCCATTGAACTTTGCTCAAGATCATGATGTTCCCTTAGAAGCACTCAAAATTCTACCTGATTTCATAGGTGAAGGACATACAATAGCTTGTGAGCACATAAGAGATGTGACTACCATTGGTAGTGTGCATCATATTATAGAAGAAGACGTGGCTACCAAGTTGCTTGCTGCCTCTTTCAAAGGTAAGGCCTTAGAATGGTTTAGAACTCTTGTTGTTGGTTCAATTGATTCATGGGACAAACTAGGAGAATCATTAAGTAAATATTTTGAGGATAAATCAGACCACTTATCTCTGGTTGAGCAACTAACAACCATAAAGAGAGCTCCTCAAGAACAAATGACAGACTTTAATAATAGATTCCTCAAGACATGGAATAGAATCCCTATCTCAGCGAGACCTTCAGCTAACCATGCCTTCCTATACTTCTTGAAAAGTCTCAATAGAAATATCTCTGTCATGATTCAATCCATGGGAGGAACCTCATTACCTCAAGCTTTTGACCTAGCAGTCAGGGCTGAAAATTGTTTAATCCAAGTAGGCATGATAGAACAAAGGCCACCCTATTTTTCCTAGCATTCAGCCCAATATGCCTTTGAGTATCCCTCCATACACTCCTATACCCACTATAGTAATACCTTAGGCCAGCACTATATATATGGAATCCAAAGTTAGCCCTTCCCAAGAGATACTTGAATTAAGAAGTAGTCAACTAGAAATGAAAAAATTGTTACAGACAATGAGCAATGAGTTGACTAGCATAAAGAAGCAGAACCAAGGGAATAGAACAACCTTTCAACCACAAAATCATATTCCCAACCAACAATATCAGAATCAGGGACAACCCTATCAGCAGAATAGGCCACCATATCAAGGGAACTACCAAGGTCAAAGGCAGAACTTCAATCAAAGGTCATTCCAACCTTATAACCCCACAACCCTTAGATCTGCAAATCCAACAAGAGATATGGTTCGAAGTCAGAACAATCTTGCATCGAATAATGAGTGAGTTTTGCCTTGCAATCAGCCCCACAATCAGGCTACATGCTCAAATGGATGGATGAACCAAGCACTAATAGTTCAGAATGCCTCACAAGCTCAATCAGAGGCCTCTTCTAGTGGATCATCTCCTCAGCAAGATGCACAACCAGATGAGACTTCTCTTTTTAATTAGGATCAACAAGATTTCAATGGAGTAAATGGTGAATCCCCAATTGCTGCCAACACTCGGTCAAAAAGAAGAGCCCAAGACATGGAGCGAGTAGAGGATGGAGTTAAAGCTTCTACATCTGCAGATACATCACCATCTTTTTCCCCTGTCATATTAAAGAAGGATCCTACCATTCCAATCAAAGAGAGTCCATCTCCCAAGGAGGTCAAACCTGCAATAGTGAAAGCGCACTAAAGAGTACACACAGCAGTGCCCTTCAACATTGTATACATTATGAAAAAGATGAATATCACTATGTCTATGTGGGACTCCTTGGCCATTCCAGGACAACCTGAGATCTTAAGGAAGGCTATGGATGAAGGAGCAATGCCTCAAAATCTTACAAGTGAAGTTGCTAAGCCAGTGTTGGTCAACCCTGATCAAAAGAAGGAGACTTCAAGCAGCAACTCCAAGCCAGATGTCATACAAGGTAGGAATCTGAAACCACCCCCCTTTTATGTATCATTAATTATTAGGAAATCTTTAGTATATAATTGGATGGTAGATAGTGGGGCTACTAGCTCTGTCATGCCCAAGAAAGTAGCTGACCAATTAGGACTTAAATATGAACCTTTCCAAAAGAAGGGGACCCAACTTGACGGTTCCTCAGTAGACATAGTAGATGTAGCTAAGGATACGAGCTTGATCCGACATGCAAGTCCCCATTTCTCTATCCTACTTGACATATACATCATAGACCTCCCTGCTCTATTTTCCATATGTTTATCAAGGGAGTTCACAGCCAAGATAGGAGGCTATCTTTCTTCTGAATGGTCTCACATGATTTTCCATACTAGATATGGAACCAAGGTTACCATCAAGTCTGAATCATTGGTAGCACACCATATAGAACCTTATGTGTCCAATGTACTCAATGAAAGTTGTCTTGCACTTGACAGTAATGACTTCCCAATCATCAAAGAAACAAACACCAAGATAGAAAATATCCCAGATATCTATCTAGATGAATTGGAATCAGAAAGAACCTCAGAGGCCCAAGCCAATGTTGTTTGGGATGCTGGTTTGGGCAACTACTTAATACAAGAAGATAATCTCACAAAGCCAAGCCTTAAGAAAGCTATCAATGAAGCATCAAAGGATGATAGAAATCAATTTTGGGAGCTATTCTTTGATGGTGCTAGAAATAGACATGGCTCTGGTGGTGGTGCTATGTTGCTCTCTCTAGAACGAGAAAAATATTATGCAACTTTTAGGTTTAGCTTCTCTTTCACTAGCAACACTATTGAATATGAGAGTCTAGTGAATAGATTAAAGTGGGCTAGAAAGAGAGGGATCAAAGCCCTAAAGGTTTATGGTGACAGTGAACTAGTATTCAACCAAGTAAGAGGGATAAGTGCAACTAAGAATGACACAATGAAAGCATATAAGCACCGAGTTTGGGATGCAATTGAAGATTTTCATGCTTTCAACATTATTGCAATCCCTAGAAAATTGAACCAGAATGCAGACATATTAGCTGTTGTTGGATCTCAGTATGACATTCCTATTGGTATTTCAAAGGAAAAGGGTCAACAACATATCAAATTAATTGTCAGGCCTTCTATCCCTGACAATAATGTTAATTGGAAAGTATTTGACAATGATGAGAAAATTTTGCAGTTCTTATTTGAAGAGGATGTCTTTTCATAACATAACCAAGATAGACTGATGTGGAACTATGGTGACCAAGTAGTACAACTTAGATCAAATAAAATGCCAAAAGGTCTTGTCACCCTAGAATCTATCTTCAACAGAGATGACCAAGCACATAAGAGTAAGGTTGGTCTAACAGTTCAACAAGAACATTGCACTGATTTAGAAATGGAGCCAGGAAAGAGTTTGAAGTTCGGAAAAGTGAATACTGATTCAAAAAAATAGGCTTATGCCCAATTATTTTGAGAATTCAAAATATATTTGTCTGGCAGTATGAAGACCTCAAGGGTTTCAACCTAGCACTTGCTCAACACACCATTGAATTGGAACCAAATGCCAAGCCAGTTAGACAGAAGCAAAGACATGTCAATCCTAAGCTTGAACCACTCGTGCACAAAGAAGTGCTCAAATTAATTGAAAGTGGAATCATTTACACCATAAAACATACTAGTTGGGTTTCCAACCTTGTTCCTGTTAGGAAGAAGAATGGGGAATTAAGACTATGTGTTGAATTTAGGGACCTTAATAGGGCATCCCTAAAAGATTTCCATCCATTGCCATCTATGGAGAAAATTTTACAATATGTCTCTGGATCATAACGTTTCTCACTGTTGGATGGCTATTCAGGGTACAATCAGATCCTGGTGCATGGAAAATATTCCATAAGACTACATTTACAACTAAATGGGGAATGATGGCTTATCAAAAAATGCCTTTTGGTTTGTCTAATGCAGGTGCTACCTTTCAAAAGCCAATGGATATAACAGCCTCATGTACAAATTTGTGTTGGTCTATTTAGATGATATAACTATTTATTCTAAACATGAAGCAGACCACATCAAACACCTGAGGAAAATATTTGAAAGGTGTAGAGAGTTTGGGATCTCTCTTAATCCCAAGAAATGTGTGTTTGCAGTCCATGAAGGAAAACTATTGGGATATATTGTATCCAAACAAGGGATTACAGTTGATCCTTAGA
Source organism: Thuja plicata (assembly GCA_018584345.1). Classification (NCBI taxonomy): domain Eukaryota; kingdom Viridiplantae; phylum Streptophyta; class Pinopsida; order Cupressales; family Cupressaceae; genus Thuja; species Thuja plicata. The sequence goes on along the minus strand of MU223332.1, from coordinate 4,448,353 downwards.
GGATTACAACTATTCTTGAATTACCCCTACCACCTCACAAGAAAAGCCTTCAATCTTTCATAGGAAGGATTTACTTTTTCAGGTGTTTCTTGCCTAATACTACATATTTACTAAAGCCTTTGACAACTATGTTAAAGAAGAATTCAGTCTTCAACTAGAGCAAAGAGGGGAAATCTAATTTCCAAGTCATTAAAGAGGCTTTGAAAAAAGCTCCTGCTTTGTTGAACCTTGATTTCAGTAAGGGTTTTATCCTTTATGCTTATGGAGGTTCTAATGCCATATCTATAATTTTGACTCAAGAAAACTTAGAAGGATTGGATCAGCCTATTGCTTTCTTCAGCAAAGGTTTAGAAGAATATGAGAAAATATATTCTTTTGTGGAGAAACATGTACTTGTTGTGGTGAAAATCCTTAAAAAGTTCAGATATCTACTAACTCACAACAAGGTACAATTAAGAGTCAGTCATCCAAGTTTCAAAGAGTTCTTTCTTTCTAAGGACCTGAATGAGAAAAGAGTTGGTTGGATCACCAAGGTCATAGAATATGACATTGATATCTAGGTCACCAAACTAGTCAGAGGAAGAGGTCTTTGTGAACATTTGACAGAGGATGATTATTTGAGGAATACATAGCAAATGAACGCATCTTTAGTTGTGCATTCAACATATGAACATGCCAAGGCATCATGTTGGTTTCCTAACATGGTTAATTTCTTGAAGACAAGAGTGTGTCCTACATATTTGGACTTAGCAAAGAGAAGGTATTATAGACTACAGTCTATCCCCTTCGTGCTAATAGATGATATTCTCTTCAAGAAGGATCATAATGGTGTCCTTTTGAGATGCATATATTCAAATCAAGTGGAAAATTTCCTAAAAGAGTTTCATGATAGACCTTCTAGAGGTCATTTTTATCCTAGGACCACTTCCTTTAAGATCATGAGGGTTGGGTACTATTAGCTATCTATCTTCAAAGATAGTCATGATCATGTGAGGAAATGCATAAAGTGTGCCACGTTTGCAGGAAAAGAGAGACTTGCAACTCTTCCCTTTCAACCTATAAGAATAGATCAAACTTTCATGAAATGGGGCATTGATTTTATAGGCCTAAGTAACCCTCCCTCTAGTGCAGGACACAAATGGATAATAAGTGCAACAAACTATTTTACTAGATGGACAGAGGCTATTGCACTAAAAGAGGCCAACAAGACTGCTGTTATGAGCTTTTATGATGACATAATTCATAGATTTGACACTCCAGATTCAATCATATCAAATAATGCACTTGCATTCGCAGGTCTAAAGGTGACTGAATGGGCAATCAAGAATGGTATTTATCTGAATACTAGTTCCAACTATTACCCTCAGGGTAATGGCCTAGCAAAGTCTACAAATAAGAACTTGATTAGGATTATCAAGAAGAATTTTCAAGAAAATCAAAGAGACTGACACTCTAAGCTTAAGTCTGCCTTGTGGCTAGATAGAATAACCCCAAAGAAGATCATTGGGAATTCTCCTTATATGCGGGTATACGAGAAGGAGGCCAAATTGTCCATCTCATCAGAATTGCCAACATTGGACCTTGCCACCTAGCTTATTCTCTTTGAAGAAGGAGATCCCTTGCAGGTAAGGTACGCTCAACTCATGGAGCTAGAAGAAAATAGAGATAAATCTATGCAAACCATGGAGTTTCAACAGATGCGGGTCAAAAAGAACTTTAACAAGAGGGCCAGAGCTAGAAACTTTAATCTTGGGGATATAGTCCTCAAGTGGGATGAGTATAAATCAAGGCCAGGAAGGCATTCAAACTTTGATTCCTTCTAGGGAGGACCATTTGTAATCACAAAGTACAATGAGCATACTGCATTTCAATTATCAACTCTTGAAGTAGATGCCTTGCCAATATCAGTTAATGGTTTTCATCTCAAGCCCTATTTTGAGGTTTGTCTAGCTCTATAAGTAAGTTTCCCTATTTTATTTTTCTTTCTTGATAGGTTAGTTTTTCCTTGCTTTCCTCCAAGTGCTTGTGCACACTTGGTAGTTTGTTTATGTTTGTATATAGTCCTTCTCCCTGTTTTGGTTCGTTGTCCCTCCTCCTGATTTCAATCCTTTTCCTTTCCCGGAAAACTTTTGTGTGCTCAAATGATAACTCCATGCCCAATGAATGTCAAAGGCCACTAGTTTTCAATGTCTAGCAGGCTGACATCCAGCATAAATCACCAAGAATGTTACCCAAAATTTCCCATTACATGACAATTGAACCACCTCACAATAGGTGCTTAGTAATCGTTCTCAAAGCCTCTCTTAGGAATAGTTTATTCAATCTAAGGATTACTTCTCCCACCATGAGGTGCATTTATTTTGTCAACCCAGGGACATATACTTGAAATGGTATGACACAGTATGTGCACTAAGTCCCTTAAAGAGTCATCCTACCTATGCTGCAAGAAGGTAAAATGCATGAAAGGAATCTACACTAGCGCTGCAAGAAAGTAAACACACTTACTCCTTACTGAAATGAATGTTGTAAATTGTAAACTCTACTTAAGCCTATTCTTTCAACCTAGAGCATTCACTATAACTATCCTTGGAGGTGTTGCAGGAACATTCACAAAGTACAATGCTGCAGGAAGAAACCGTACTCTTCTATCTAAAATGTTTGGAATGTTGAAAGTAAATCTACTCTACTCTATTCTAATCCACCTTCCAAGTGGGCCCCCTTGGTTGGCTTCTGCTAATCTACTAACATAGAAGGTAAACCAAAAGTCATTTCATTATATTTCAAGAACTGATTACATAAGAACGATACATAAAACTGGAAATGAACTTGTTGTGCAAGATGCAACAATGTATTCCAAAAACTTCCAAACTTACAAACTAACAGTCAAATCTCTATAAATAGTGGATCAACACTTTATTCCAAAATAGAAAAGAAAAGATCTGACTAAAATCACACCAGAGAAGAAAGGGAAACGTAATAGCCCATGACATGTGCAATAAAGTTTGGGCGACCAATTCAACACAATGATGAGTGTAGAGGGAATATAACAGCACTATATTCCTGTATTTATGGAACAGTGGCTCCTCTTTTGTAGTAGACATGTCTTCTGGTGCCATGATGGTTACTCATCACAGCTAGACCTCAACGTTCTCTTTTAAATGCTGTCGACCACTTTCAAGTTGCTCCTACTTCTTGGCAAGTTAGTTATAATGTAGAAATATTCATACAAGTAAACTTAATCAAATTTATCCAAATATTAGAACACACATTCTAATTGCTATATGAAACACTGTAAAATATATAATATTGGAAAAACATGACATAACTATCTACCCATGGGTTTGACGGTTCTAATTGTACTTTAACACAAGCTCAACTGATTATAAGCCCATAAATGTGTTGGTAATACTAAAAACAAAGTATTAAGATCAATATAATAGAGACAGTAAATGGTCTCATCATCTGCCCCCTGGTAAGTTGAATGCTTGTCCTCAAGCATTGCACCTTCTGGTAGTTACTCAAAAATAACCAAACTTTGTCCTTCCTCATCTCTAGCTCTTGAAAGTGTAATAGAATCCTCTTTTCTTCTCCCAGAAATCCATTTTGTGATCCTCCTGCAGTCAGTCAAGCCTTTCAGCATTGATGTCATATAGGGGCCAAAGGAGCATGGGTGGCTGCATGGTGAGTGGACATCAGAGTTCTTGTCTAATTTGTCTACCCAGCTGCATGTATTTTGGTGCTCTATGAATGGTTGATTAGAGGTTGATAGGGTTGTGTGGCTCTGACCTCTTAAATTCTTTGGGTAATCTGCTCCACCTACTTTTGGCACCAGCCAGGGCTCTCTGAAAGACGAAGTAAGACATGCTGTCATACTCTGCATAGACCTCTATTCTAATCCCAAAAAATTTCTTCCTTGTTTCCTCTTTGACTTTTCCATAGGTCAGATTGAACCAATCTCTAAGGAGTACATATGGTTTGCTGCTCTCTGCCCTCAATGTAGGAAGTGGTTTTATTTTCTCCCGATCCCTATAATTTTCTAGCTATCTGTCATAATTGGCCTCATTGTGCATCTAGGACATTAATGCCCTCAGGTGTACATCCCCTATGTAAAGTAGAGGGTTCCATTCAGTTTCTACAGGGGTGATGAAGTTATGTATATACAGTTCACAAAGTAAGTTATGCTGCCATGAGGGAAGGGTCTGGTATAGGCCATAAAATTCTTGAGCTATTTTAAAATTAGATTCTATGTCTTTAATGGTCATCATTAATTGGAATAAGAGGAACTATTCTTTCAAACATATGTCATAAACCCTAGGTGCAGCGCCTACAAGTAATTATTTCATCAGCCAACTTAAGGGCATGATCAATCTTTTGTTTTTGTCTTGCCAATTGCTCTTTTAAATTTGCAATCTCCTCCCCTTGCTCTATTATTACCTTCTTCATTTTATTTTTCTCTTCTCCCTCTAAGGTTGTTGTCAAAACATAATTATTATGTAATCCAAAGAGAAGCGTCTGCAAGGTGATTGGGCCACAATCTTCTGCCTGGTTATTTTGCACTCTATGTTCCTTCCATGACTGTTCTAAGAAACTTGTTAACCAGGTTCTTTTATAGGGAACTAAGGTAGTCTCTGAGCAGGCTGACTGATGAGTTATTGAGGCATCCTCCTCATTGTTGTCTAAGATATCTTGATGAATTTCTTGGGGGTTATTTTGGCATACATCAGGTTCAGCTTCACATGTATCTTTTGGATTTTGAGAAATGTCTGGAATTTCAGACTGATTTGGGGAATCATCGAGAATAATTTGTATATGAGGCTCTTCATCAGATTGCTTGGTGGAAACAGATTGGCTTTCTAAGGATACTTTAGGGATTTGTCCTCTCATTCTAGGGCTTCTTTGCATAGGGGTTTCTTCAATCTCCACAGCCTTTTTCTTAATAACCTTATTCAGTTTCTCTGTTGCAGGAACCGACTTTATTTTCTTCCCCTTTGAGGCTGTAGGGCTTTGTGGCTTGGATACAGGAATGGAAGTCTCTCCCTCTAATTTTTGTTTTCCTTTTATTTGGGCAGAAGTAGGTACATTTCTCATATGAGCAGGCAAAGGCATAATTTCTTGTAGATTTTCAGTTTATGTCCCTTGGGTGTCTTGCTCAACAACTGGGTCAATGGGTATTGCATCATCATGGCTAGATTGCACACTAGGGTCAACCTGAGGTTGTAGAGTTTTATGCTGGACAAATTCTGACCATGCAAAAGGAGAGACGTCCCTAAGAGATTTCTCTACTAGAAATTTAATTAGGGCATGGTTGGTGATAGAATTGACATTTCCTTTCTAGGTTTCCTCAACACTGATGCATAGCATATTGTACAAGAAATTGGGAACATTCATTGGAAGATTATGCCTTACGTAACTAAGTAATTTAAAGTGATGTGCATGAAAATTATAAAATCTTCCTTCATAGGTAAAATACCTGATAATATGCATGGCCAATTTATTATATGGCGGAGGGATAGACATTCTTTTGCACCCTTGCTTGGTAATCTCCAGAGGAGGGTAACTCGATAGGATAAACTAGGCCCTAGCTAATCTGGCATCGTGCTCATTGGGGTAGTGCTCCCCAACCATTGGTAACCCAGTTACTTCTGCTATCCGTTCTTATGTGGTGACCACTGTCAATCCCCATATAGTTGTTTTCCCTTCCTCAAATCTTTTTGCAAATTTAGCTGATGTGTCTTTATCAAACTCTGTTAACTTCAAGAAATATCCTAACCAACCACATGCATTAAACCTCCTTACTGCTTCAACATCTCAAAGTAAAACACCATGTACTACCGGCTCATGTCTTTGCACTTGCCCTCCCATATGTGCTTGTTGATTTTTTTTTCAATTTGTCTGCTCTGTAGTCGATAAATGCCTTATTCCTTCTTGAGTTTCAAACTACTCATTTTAAAACTATGGACTTTCTTCTACATTCCTCTATTATTCTTAACCTGAACAATGATGATGTGTTTTAACAAGAGAAATTATAGCTCTTACTACGAGTTGCCACATAATTTAATTGTAGGTCACATCAAGTCTAACAATCAAGGATAATTTAGGAATAAAGATACAACAGTTGTGCGATATAGCAATGGGATTTTAATGAGACAAGGGCAAAGTACAGATTTGAGGTGACGTTAAATATTTTAGGAGTAAATAAAAATAACATTTTAGGAATTAGTACACTTCCCTGCCCCATATGAAACATTGACAAGTGTCCCCACTTGGCATACTTGGCACGAGGTATGGAACCGGCTTAATGTCGTAATGATACATTTATTGCAGTACTAGATATAATAATTGAAATCTATGTGCTAAAAATGGAAAAAAAAAATTGAAAAGCTTATACCTTTCATTCGATCATTACACATGCCAGAAAAAGGTGGCGAGAGTGGAAGGATGGTGGCGGCGGCTTGCGTCAGCGTACTTGTCTCTTATTTGAGGTAAAGAAGGGGAAAATGTTGATGACGTAGAAGGTGGGTGGGTGGAAGATAAAGAAGTGAAATGAGTTGGAAAGAAGAATTTAGAAAGTGAGTGGAGAAGTGAAATTCATGTAAACATAAAAATTTTATTATGGACATGCTCGAAGGAATTCTATTGAAGAGTTGCAAGAAGAATGTTTGCACCCTCTGCTGCAGGAAGTGTTACCAGTTGCTCTTTTGAAACTTGTTGTCGGAATTGTTGTAGGAAGTATTCTTTTGTTTGAGGCTGGTGATACAACTTTAGCCGATGTCCATTGACTAATAGCTTGAATTGTACTGGGTCAATTGTGGTCAACTGGACAACTCCATTGGTGAAGACATGGTTTATTTTATATGGCCCCAGCCATCTTGTCTGCAGCTTGCCCGATATTTCTTTGAACCTGGAATCATACAGTAATGCCCAATCGCCAACTTGAAATTGCTTTCTCTTAATATGTGAGTTGTTACATTTTTTCCTTTGCTTCTGGATTATTTTAGTGCACTCCAGGGCAGATTTGCGCATTTCATCCAAGGAATTGAGATGCAGCAATCACTCTTTCTATGTTGCAGGACGATCAATATTTAACTCCAGTGTTGTCTACAAAGTTTAGTGTTCAAATTCAATGGGTAGCATTGATGCTTTTCCATATAAAAGCTCAAACAGAGTGAACCATGTGGTGGTTTTCCAGGTTTTTCTATACACCCAGACAACTTATGATAGTCTACTGCTCCAATCTCGGTGGTGTAAATGAACTATTTTTGTTAAGATGACTTCAATTTCCCAATTTGTAACTTTGGCCTGTCCATTGGCCTGAGGATGATAGGGGCTTGACTTTCGATGTCTGATATTATATTCCTTCATGAGCTCTATTATCAGATTAGAAGTGAATTGAGCGCCTTGATTAGTAACAAGTTCCCTTGGTAGTCCATATCTGGTGAAAATTTTGTCATACAAAAATTCTGCAACCTTATGATCCCGAGCATGCTTCATGGCTTTTACTTTGACCCATTTGGTCAGATAATCAGTGTACACCAAGATGTAAGACTTCCCATTGGATGGAGGGTCTATTGGACCAATGAAGTCCATGCCCCATTTTTCAAATGGTGTTACCGCCACCTGTGGATTGAGGGGCATTTCATCTAATCTTGTTGGTCGGCCCATTCTCTGACATTTATTATATTTCCTTGTGTAACTGGCCGCATCCTTGTGAAGTGTAGGCCAATAGTAGCTAGTTGTTAAAATATTCAGGGTTGTCCTTTTTGTTGCAAAGTGTCCCCCACATGGCTTATTATGACATGCATGGAGAATGTCATATGTCTCATCTTCTTGCACACAGCTCCGCATTACTTGGTCAGGTCCAGTGTAAAATAGTATGTTATCAATCCAAGAGAAGTAGAAGCTTTTCTCTACAAGTAGTCTCCTATCCTTATAAGATAAATGTGTTGGCATTTTGTTAGCTGCAAGGTAATTAGCTATATCAGCATACCACAGATTTTGGACAACAATATGAAATAAATGCTCATCTGAAAATGCATCATGTATCAGAGTAGTATCTTCTTCAACATGGTGGATTCTGGATCGATAATCAGCTACCACATTCGCCTTCCCAGGCTTGTCAATGATGGTAATTTCAAATTCCTACAAAAGAAGAAGCCATCTTGCTAGCCTGCCTGTGATGGAAGGGTTGTTCATGAGATACTTAATTGTTGCATGGTTAGTATGAACAAAGATGGGATAACTAGTTATATAATGGTGGAATTTGTTTAGAGCATAAACTACTGCTAGTAATTCTTTTTCAGTCACTATATAGTTTAACTCTGGTCCATGGAGGCTCTTGCTAATGTATTAAATTGCATTCTCAAGGTTATTAGACTTTTATCCTAGGACAACACCTATTGCATAGTCGGAAGCATCTGCATGTATGTGAAATGGAAAATACCAATAAGAGCCCCTAAGTATTGGTGCAGTTGTCAAAAGTGACTTGAGCTGCAGGAAGGATTCATCACAGTTCTTTTTCCAAGCAAATTCAGCCTCTTTGGTAAGAAAAGTATACAGAGGACTAGCTATTTGACTAAAATTTTGGATAAGCCTCCTATAATAGCCAACATGTCCTAGGAAAGATCTAACATCCTTTTTCTTTGTAGGGATAGGTAGTGTGAGAATTACCTCTATTTTTGCAGTGTCTACCTAGATTCCAGCTTCAGAGATAAAATGTCCCAGCACTACGCCTTCCTGCATCATCATAAATCATTTCTCATTGTTGAGAGACAAGTTGTGTTCTTGACATCTGATTAGTACTTTTTCCAGGGCTTCATCAAAGGTGACACCAAATGTAGTGAAGTTGTCCATGTATATTCCATACAATCATGTGATATGTCAGCAAAAATGTTGATTACAGCTCTCTGGAAAGTAGCTGGTGCATTACATAAGCCAAATGGTAATAGAGAATAAGCATATGTGCCCCAAGGGAATGTGAATGTGGTCTTCTTCTGATCCTCTGGAGCAATGTTGATCTGATTGTAACCATTGTATACATCTAGAAAGGAGAAGTACTTCTTACCAGCCAAAGTGTCCAGGACTTGATCAATAAATGGTAAAGGAAAATGATCCTTCTTTGTGGCGTTGTTCAATTCCCGTTAATCCACACATATTATCCATTTTCCTCCCTTCTTAGGTACAATGACCAAAGGTGATACCCACTAGATATCAGAGATTAGATAGATGTGTACGCCTCTCTCTCCGGTTTCCCACAGCTTTCCAAGGGCGGGGGTTAGTAGCAAAGGTTCACAAGTGAATGCAAATCGAATACGCAATAACTACTAAATGAATAACAGAAACGTGAGCAATAAAATGTACAAACAAGAGAAAGGAAGACAAATAAATGCAAACCCTTCGATGCTTGAAGCTTCTATTGTTTCTCTCTACTCCTTTCGAAACGATGTTCTTGATGCTCAGTATTGGCTGGGCAGCGTCTATGACTTGAGAAGCGTGGAGAATGTGATATTTGAAATGTGTGTGTGATCGCAAGATAGCTTGAATGTTGATAGAGTAATGGCGCTTGTAAGCTTGAAATCCTGGATCCTTCAAATGGTTATGAAGGGTTTATTATATAGGAATTGGTGATG
>MU223332.1:4330522-4397791 GCA_018584345.1 Thuja plicata | reverse complement strand
AATCATTTTAAATTACAACTTCAGCTTATTAGTTATTACATTTAATAAATGTTATTAAATGTTTAGTTTTACAGTGTAGTCAGATTTAGATTTTAATTCAATTATTTCTATCTTATAATCACACATCAATATGACACATTGGCAAATTAAAAATAGAAACTAGACTGATAAAAAAACTTAATCATTTTAAAAATTCAGAATCTCAGTCTTCAGATTTAAAAAATGGAAGTACTAATCCATCACTTAAGCATATACTTAAATGTCTAATACACAGGTAAAGAAACTAATTAAAATATTGTAATCACAGAGAAGTCTAAGAATCATTTTTTGTACCCATAAAAAGAAAATTGAAATGAACTTGGAAAATTTTAATTATTTTTTTCAAAAATTTACATCGTACAGTAAAAACAAAAACCTACTAGGCAACTTCTTATCGGTTAAAAAAAAGTGAAACTTTGCATGTCCATTGTCAAAAAACTAGGGTAACAGGAATGCGTAAACTAGGGAATCAAGGATCTTCATCTTCCCTTTCGTCTGAGTAGAACTTTCCAGAAAGGATAATCTCTGAAAAATTGTCAAGCCATGACTAGTCCAACTCGTCGAATTCATCAAGGTAAAACCATTTCCGGAGAAAATCCCTCCCAAGTTGTGCCCATTTCCTGTGTCGCGTTAGTTGCTCATCATTGAGGTTCAACAGAAAGGGTTGTCTGGCCACATTTCTGCCCGGCACCAACAGCTTGTGTATATCTCTTGGCCAAGGGATCCCCACCCCTAATTTCGCAAAAACAACAACATTGACATCATCCTTCAAGAATTTCTCTTTAAAAACCTTCCTCAACAACATCAGCATATCCACCTTTTGTCCTCCCAGGTCGAGGAGAGACGCAAAAAACCAGGACGTAATGTCCATGTAGACGTGGTATCTGTCGACATTCTCAAGGAACTCTCGACCCAATAACATCAACACAACATAATTTATAAAAGCGTCGCCACCAACCTCCCTACAAATGAAAGTGAGGATTTCTTCCGAGACATTGCCCAAAAAGGACCTCTGGTCATCTGGGGATGTGCATCTCAAACAGATTGGTGTATCCATCTTTAATTCTCGAAAGCCTAAAGACCTAAAAACCTAAATCTTAAAACCAGAGGCACAATTTCTACCACCGGCAGCTCTGACTCTTAATCTACCAAAATAAAAATGAAGAAGAAAGAAACTAGATTCTCTTTAAATAGCCCCGACCCCTTGATTGATAGTAGTGATCACGGATACTTAGCAATTAATAATTATTCTTTCTTTAATCGTATTTAATGCAATTTCCATAAATGCATTATGCGTGTGAGAGATTTAAATTGACTGTCCTTAATCTTTCATATCTAAATGTAAATCTTTCCCATAAATTTTCCCATAAATGCATGTGTACTATTGACAGTTAAAGATGGCAGTTAAAGAATGTCATTGACAAGGCATTTATTTCTTTTCGAGTTACGAGTTACAAGTTGCAGTTGCACTATCCATCATCCATGTCAACAAATAACCAATAGTAATCAACGATCATGGTTACGGTGCACTTTTTAAGGCTTGATACGTGTCATCATTCCGGTGACTTCCTGCAGAAGTCGGTTTCCTTCTGAAATTCGGTCCGAAATTAAATTTCAACCATTGATCTATGATGATCAAATGGTCTCAAAAAATACATTTAACAATACCTAATTAGGTTATGTGTCCAATGTGTGATCAGTTATATTCGCAACAAATAAAAGTGATATCTGCTGCACGTTGCATTAATTACAATGCTACGTGTCATTATTCAGGTGAATTCTTGGAAAACTCTGTTTCCTCCATGAAATTGGCCGAAATTAAACTTCAGTCATTGATCTAGGATAATCAAACGGTCTCAAATAAGACATTTAATATTAGTTGGCGTTGGCCCACATGACGCATTGACAAGTCCCATCTTTTGAAAATCGCCACATAAAATATTTTTTTTCCCATAATTAACGATAGATTAGCCAATAAAATAAATATATTTTCAAACGACACATAAAAATAGCCAGTACAAATATTTTTTTTACCTTCACAAGAAAATAATTCACCTCATATATTATATATTCTCCCCCACATTAATTTATAATTTGCCATGATTTATGGAATTTTCTTTCGGCAGGGAAAAAATCGCCTACGCCTTTATATTATTTTCCTAATTTGGAAAAAAAATTTGCCATCATCTATAAAATTTTGCCCCTAAATTAATGTACGATTCGCCAGGCTTTTACACTTTTTCCTAGGAGGGGGTTTCTTAAAGTTATCCCTAGAGGTGCTTGAATAATATATGCATTAATATTTGTTAAGGATATTTTTTAGAATGGGTTTAGATATTCAATTTTATAAGTTAATTGTCAAAGCTAATCATTAGGGTTTGAAGGGAAATTTTGGGTTTCTTTCAAATTTGATTAAAATAATCAGAATTGAAGGTTGCTTAAAATAATATCTTGGTATATTACAAAATGCGCAAAAAAATGACAATAAAAATGCTAATGTCATATAGATTTCCTCTTATAACCAAATTGGAAAACAAAGCTTTGCAACTCACACTACAATAATCAATAGAAATAAAACATGATGTGCATCAAACAAATTCATACACACAAATACAAATCAAACTGTCAATAATGATAATCTCTTATGTAGATTCTTCTAATAGTATTGAATACAAAGAAAGTGGCTTGTGAGATGAATGCTATATAGTCCCTATTGTTGGTACAAACAAGGGTTCCTGCCTCTTTAGCTACTTTTAGAACTTTTTCAAACCAATTAAGCTAACTTTACTTAAAGCATTTAATCTTTGTCTGAAGTTATAAGATTTTGTGTGTGTGTGTGCGTGCATGTGTGTGAGGGCGTACATGTGTGTGTGCACGCACGCGTGCGCATGTGCGAGTGCAAGTTTGTGTGTGTGTGTGTGTGTGTGTGTGTGTGTGGGTATGTGTGTGTTTGTGTGCGTGTGTGAGTGTGTGCATGTGTGTGTGTGTGTGCGCGTGTATGTGTGCGTGTGTGTGGTACATGAGCACCTAGAAGGACATTTGAACACCTAAGGGAACAAGATTTGAAGGGAGATTCCAAAACATCCATCAAGGTGAATTGAAATTTTTTGAGGCCTACCATGGCCATTTGCAATGATCAATTCAATATCAAGATAAAAAGTCCTAAGGGTCCTGATAAGGACCTTAGGACCAAATTGTTTGTAAGGGGGGCCAATAGTGCCTAAAGGGATCTAAGTGGGTTTGATAAGTTAATTAGGTCCTAAGTGGAGAAAGATGCAAGAATTAGTAAGTTAGAATGCAAATAAGAATTCAAATTTCAAAATTTTGAATTCTAACTGTTAGTAGTTGTTTGGAGGGAAAGCAAGATGAAGGGTCGTTTGGTATTCCAAGGCATTCCAACCGATTAGAATCAGTTTGGAGAAGTTGTAGCACCATATATGTAACATCTAGAAAGCCTATGGAGGAAGGATAGTATGGAGGAGAAGGTGAATGTACGTACTGTACTCAGAAATGTAATAGAATCTCTGATTTTTGTGAATTTGTCATGGTATTTTGAGTTGTTTTAATTTTTTATGCTTTTCTAATGATTGAAGAACATGAATAAACATTGTTTGAATCAATCCTAATGTTCTGAGATTCCTTATTGGGTTATTCGTCTACTGGTTTGTCCGACAGATCTTCAAATTCTGAGATTTCTTGAGTATTTTGAGCACTATGGAGGATAAATGATCATTCCATGAATGTTTCTTTGTTTTTTCTCATGGAATGATCATGATTTGACTTTTATAATATGAATCTAACCTTAGGTTGCAGGAAAAGTGAAGTTTTGGGTGATGATCATCTAGTTGTGGTGTTGGAAGAGCACTAAAATGAGTGCAAGGGTGTAGCTACAAGGATTCTAGCCATTGGAGGGCTATGTTTTATGGTTGATTATGTTCCCACACATCAAGGGGAAGGTGAATACATCATTGGATGTTTGAGAAAGTGCTTGGAGGGTCAAGATTGAGAGCCCTAGTTTTTAGGAGTCTTTTGGGGCTTTTGGGTATTGGAAGCCAGTATAACTAAATTGATTGCAAATTACTCAAATTGGGACCATATTAACTGTTAGAATAACTAAGAGGGGGGGGGGGGGGCAATCAGTGGCCTTAAAAANTAACTGTTAGAATAACTAAGAGGGGGGGGGGGGGTCAATCAGTGGCCTTAAAAATAATTCCAAAAGATCCAACAAAAAAACTTATATCTCAAGTATAATACCCTCAGTTATCTTTCAGTCCATCAAGATGTATGCCATAAATAACTTTAACAAATATAAACTGCTCGATAAGATATATTGTTTATCTTTTCTAGACTTTACCGAGTAGCAGCAAATAAACTTAGAGTTAACCGACCAATCCAATTTCAATAATGTGAAAAATAAAATATCAATGTAATGAAACATATACACATTTGACACGGATTTTAATGTGGAAACCCAATATGGGAAAAACCACCTGGGACCGGTAACCCAAAATATTTTCCCTCTTCTGAAGTGAGCTGAGCTGTTAAAGGTTACAATACACACTATTAAGTGCGACCTTGTTAGAGGATTTAAAATTAACAGTTTGTCTTTTGACCTAGCACTCACTATGTTGTCAACAAGAAAACCTTTTGATACTCTTGAGTATATCAATACAATAAGGATTGTTAAATCCCACTCGGTTAAGATATTTTCTGAATCAATGGTTAAATTGATATAGTAAATGATCTGTTAAAAATAAAACTTTAACTTGCAAATATTCATATCTATTGTTAGTCCAATAATACCTCTCTGATCAATATACACTTTAGTTCCTTTGCTTTCTTTCTTTCTTCTGCTCGGTGAATGCTCTATCCTCTGTTGCTCGATGTCCGCAGAATTCCTTGGCTCTGTTCTTTAGCCTGTATGATCAGATTGCATGAAGAATTCTATCTTCACACAAATTATACTCAGCATTCCTTTCTTTGATAATGAATTCCTTGTCTCTTTATATAGACATGATTAGCCGCCCAATCTCCTTATTTTTAACGTAGATCACTTCTTGATCCGTAAAACTCGTCATGCTTTGCTTTATCCCGTAAAACTCTACTTTAGTTTTATTCCACAAATCTTTCCTTGATAACTGTGAATAAAACATGCTTTAAGTCTCCTTTGCTTTAGCTTAACTGATCGTTGATAATAAAGCAATCAATCAGTCAATCCATAAATATGGATTTTCCAGCTAAGCAATTTTGTCGTTCTTTAACTTCAGTTTTGTTCGGTCATCAACTCCAATTATGCTCGGTAACAACTTCAGTTATGCTCGGTAATTAGCTCTTGCTTGGTAACACTTGCTCGGTTACTCCGGTGTTCGGTATACACTGTGAACTGCTCGGTGTTCACTGTCACTCGGTGTATACAAACCTTTTAAGTTTTACCGACCACATAAACTTTGTCTTTTTAGATCTTCAAGGTTATGACAATATGTGTATGAGCAATCAAACCATATCAAGTTGACATCAATGAAAATACAATACATTAACTGATTTAATATCCTGCATTCACTTTTGCAGATCAGTGATCATCAATTTATCGTCTTCAAACATTCAATCAATTATAGTTCATCAATCTCTCCCTTTGGCATTGATGGCAACATACTATAAAATATGCAGTATAAGATATGCCATAACATACCAAACTTATTGTTCTATAACCAATTCAAATATCTGAATCTCGGTAATCTCTTCTAGCTTAGATTTGATTATGTTGTGTGCTCTCCCTTTCTTCATTCCCTCTAAATGGATAGGTGTAGCAATTATGTCTCTCCATTTCTTGTAGAATCTCTTCTCACTTTTTTGGATGTATATGTAGTATTAAATCTCTCCAATTCTCTCCCTTTGATGGATGGTTATTTCATTGAATCTTTCTCTCCATTGAATCTTAATATTCTCCCCGATGGATATTTTATCCTTGATGGATATTTCATTGAATATCTCTCTCCCTTTGACAACAATGCCAAAACAAAATATATACAGCTCTGTAGTAGCCAACAATATCTCTGGTGTGTGTGGTTCAGATAAGTACCTTCAGTGTACTGATATGTCATTGCAGTCCATGTCTCAACTTGCATCAACATGATTAATCTTTTGATAATGTGTAGGCTGATGCAACCTCCAAGTTAGCTTAGTGACCAGTAGACAAGGGATGAACCCCTAGTCTATTCCTCAGGTACTCAAATGTATCTTTTGGTAATGGTTTTGTGAATATGACTGCTAGTTGTTCTTTGGATTGTACATATTTCAGTATTACCCGTTTCTCTGTACTTGTTCCCTCAAGTAATGATACTTAATATATGTGCTTTGTCTTAGCATGCATCACAGGGTTCCTTGAAATGTTTATAACACTTGTATTATCACAATAGATAATACCTGGGTCAAGAATTTCCTCATTCATACCTTTCAGCAATTGCTTGATCCATGCAATGTTAGAGCAATTTGCAACAGCAGGTACATATTCTGCTTCTGTAGTTGATTGAGATATGCATCCTTGTTTTTTTACTTATCCATGTGACAATTTTGTCACCCATGAAGAATGCCCCTCCTGTAGTGATCTTTCTATCATCTATGTTTCCAGCCCAATCAACATCAATATAAACTTGTAGCTCAAATTTGCCTTCTTTATTGTACCACAAACCATAGTCTTCAGTATTCTTCAGATATCTCAAAATTCTTTTAACAACAGTCATGTGTGACTCCTTAAGATTAGCAGAGAATCTTGCAACTATACCAACTACATGTGCTATATTAGGTCTAGTGTGTACAACATACATTAGTTTACCAATCATAGATCTGTATAAGGTCTGATTTACCTTGGTTGTCTTGTCTTCCTTTGTCAATTTGCATCTGGTTTCCATAGGTGTTCCAATTGGTTTGGAGTCCTCCATCTTGAATATCTTCATAACTTCTTTGATGCATTTGGATTGTGTGATGTAGATGCCTTCATCCTATTGTAGAATCTATAGACCAAGAAAAAAAATTGATCTCTCCAAACATTGACATTTCAAATTATTTGCTTATTTCATCAGTAAATGACTTGCATGGCATATCATTACCTCCAAATATGATATCATCAACAAATATCTCAGCAATCAAAGTCTTATCACCAGTATCTCCTTTCAAATACAAATTATTGTTGTCACGTGTTCAAACAAATCCAATACTAATGAGATAAGAGTGAAGTCTTTCATACCATGCTCTCGATGCTTGTTTCAATCCATACAAGGATTTATGTAGTTTACAAACCATGTTTGTCTTGTTAGGATCAACAAACCCTTCAGGTTGTTCAATGTATACCTCCTCTTCTAGTATTCCATTTAGAAATGCATATTTAACATCCATTTGGTATACTTTGAATCTTTTAAAAGAAGCATAAGCAAGTAGAATTCTTACTTCTTCTAGTCTAACAACGGGTGCAAAGGTTTCTCCATAATCAATACCTTCTTCTTGTGCATACCCTTTGCATACCAGTCTTGCTTTGTTCCTTGTGACTTCTCCATTCTCATTAAGTTTATTTTTGACAATCTATTTGGTGCCAATGAAATTTTTGTCACTCGGTCTAGGTACTAATGTCCATGTTTTATTCTTCTCAATTTGTTCAATCTCTTCATTCATTGCACTAACCCATTCTTGATTCTCAAGTGTAGCATTAATAAATTTAAGCTCAAAATCACAAATCAAACATCTATTGTTAAGTGACTTACTTCTTGTTCTCATTCAGGCTCTTTTGTCTCCAATGATCTAGTCATGTGGATGGTGTCTTTTGACATATTTAGCAAGTACATGTTCAGATCTATGTTCTTGATTTTGATCTTCATCTCTCGATTCAGCATTGTAAGCATTTTCCTGATTCTCGGTGTGTGCAGCCTGTTGCTCTGTTGCATTGTTCTGTCGCTCGGGCAAGTTGTCAGTTTCTTCAATGTAGACAAATATGTTGTAATCTTCACGTTCCTTTCTGCTTTCCTCATCATTTTTCTCAGCAAATTCATCCACTTTAACATTTGCACTCTCAATGATTTTGTTAGAAGATTTGTTCAGACATTTATAAGCTTTGCTTTTAGTAGAATATCCTAGAAATATTCCTTCATCACTTTTAGTCAAGTTTCCCATTTCTATCATCTTTTAGTATATAACATTGACTTCCAAAAATTCTAAACTCACATTTGGTGTGTATCCATACCATAGCTCATAAGGTGTCTTATTTGTGTCTTTCTACAATTAAACTCGGTTTAGTGTATAGATAGCAGTACTTATAGCTTCTCTCGATAATGTTTGTGTGATGTCTTTTTCAATCATTAGTGTTCTGGCACAATCAACAATTGATCTATTCCCCCTTTCAGCAATCCCATTTTTCTATAGTGTTCTCAGTGCAGAAACTTGTCTTGTAATCCCATGCTCATTACAAAAGTTAGTGAATTCATCAGAAATAAATTCTCCTCCTCTATCTGATCTTAAACATTTCAGGTATTTTCTACTTTGTTTTTCAACTTTATCTTTATACCATTTGAACATCTTAAATGCTTAAGATTTCTCTTTTAAGAACATGATAGTCATCATCCTAGAATAGTCATCAACAAATAGAATAAAGTATATATCACCATAATAGCTCTTTGTTCTCATTGGTCCACATAAGTCAGTATGGACTAACTCCAGAATAGCATTAGATGTGTAGGTTTTGCTCTTGAAACTAGACTTTGTCATTTTTCCTATTTGACAATTCTTGCACATGACATGGTCGAGCTTTGAAATACTCGTTAAGCCTCTCACTTTTCTTTTCTTACTTATTTTAACCATGTCAAAATTCACATGACATAATCTTTTATGCCACAACTAAACGTCTTCATTTTTAGCCAATAAACAAGTGGTCTCAATATTATTAAGATAGAATAGATTACCTTTTGTTTGCTCACCAGTACCGATCAACTTTCATTTTCCATTATAGATCATTGCCTTTTTGTTCTCAAATGCATTGGTGTCCTGTGTTGTTCAGTTGTGAAACACTCAATAAATTATAGTTAAGTCCTTTCACCCAATATCATTTTCACATCTGATCAGATTATTCAACATGACGGTACCTTTTCCTTCAACTGGGCAAGGCGAGTCATTACCCATCCTAAATGATCCACCATTATAATTTCAAAAGTTTCAAATTTTTCTTTATTTGCAGTCATGTGATAAGTACAACCACTATCAATAATCCAAACATCATTTTTGCTAACTTTAGATATGAGTGATGTTTCAACTTACATTTCTTCTTCATCCGAATCACCCTTCATAGCAACAAATACTACCTCAAGATCTTTATCAGAATTAGTACCAGAATTTTTGGCTTTGTTCTCAACCAGGTAACAAGCCTTGTTGCCTTTGTCCTTGTAATCTCGGTTATCTCTTTTGTTAGAGTGTCAGTTGCTTCTGTAGTCTCGGTCAACACTTATGTCATACTTCTTTTGATGAGATCTGTCATTGTCTCTTTCATCCTTTCTCTTGTTAGGGCATCTAACAACAAAATGTCCAATTTCTTTGCAATTAAAACAGACCAATGGTAATTTACCTTTATATCTTCATTTACCTCTATGTAATCTCCTAGTCATTAGTGCTTCAAGTTCATCACTATCAGTGTCACTATCATTTCTCATAGTGTGTTTGTTACTAGATTTGTTTATTTTCATAAAAGACTTGAATGCAGACTCAATAGTAGGTAAGACACTGTTGTCATAGTTGTTCATCTCAAATGAAATAAGTCTACCAATCAAACTATCAAGAGTAACATTGTTATTTGCTACTGCTCTCATTTCTTGAATTACAAATACTCTAATAGCATAAACGGGCAATAAGGTTCTCAGAATTTTACTTACAACTGTTTCTTCTTCAAGTACTCATACTCCATGGCTAGCATTAACAACTTCTTTGATTCTGTCACTGTACTAAGTGATGTTCCATCCTTCTTTCATTCTCAGGTCATCAAACTTTCCTCTTAGGCTTTCAGCTTTAGCTCTCAGCACATTTGCATCTCCTCCATGTACTAGTTGGAGTTTGTCCCACATTTGCTTTGCAGAGGTGTATGATTTCACATCTTCAAATTCAACATCAGTTAGTGAAGAAGCAAGTTCTATCATCATAGAATTGTGTTCATGTTTCTCTCTCAATTGATCAACAGTCAGAGGTCCAGTAGGTGCAACATATTTAGTATCCAAGTGCTGTGTAACATTATTTCCAATACCAAATAGATGAAGTCTTATCCTGCTTTGTTATGATGCAAAGATGTCCTTGTTCAACTTAGGTACATCCCTTTTACTCATCTTGTGATCTTTAGCTTAAGTCCCTTTAAAAAATTTCTTTCAAGCACCAGGGCTCTGATACCACTTGTTAGAATAACTGAGACGGGGGGTGAATCAGTGGCCTTAAAAATAATTCCAAAAGATCCAACCAAAAAACTTATATCTCAAATATAATACCCTCAGTTATCTTTCAGTCCATCAAGATGTATGCCATAAATAACTTTAACAAATATAAACTGCTCGATAAGATATACTGTTTATCTTTTCTAGACTTTACCGAGTAGCGACAAATAAACTTAGAGTTAACCGACCAATCTAGTTTCAATAATGTGAAAAACAAAATATCAATGCAATGAAACATATACACATTTAACACGGATTTTAACCTGGAAACCCAATATGGAAAAAAACCACCTGAGATCGGTAACCCAAAATATTTTCACTCTTCTGAAGTGAGCTCGGTGAAGAGCCAACCCTATTAAAGGTTATAATACACACTGTTAAGTGCGACCTTGTTAGAGGATTTAAAACTAACAGTTTGTCTTTTGATCTAGCACTCACTATGTTGTCAATAAGAAAACCTTTTGATACTCTTGAGTATATCAATACAATAAGGAATGTTAAATCCCACTCGGTTAAGAGATTTTCTGAATCAATAGTTAAACTGATACAGTAAATGATCTGTTCAAAATACAACTTTAAATTGCAAATATTCAGATCTATTGTTAGTCCAATAATAACTCTCTGATCAATATACACTTTAGTTCCTTTGCTTTCTTTTTTTCTTCTGCTCGGTGAATGCTCTGTCCTCTGTTGCTCGATGTCCACAGAATTCCTTGGCTCTGTTCTTTAGCCTGTATGATCAGAGCTGCATGAAGAATTCTATCTTCACACAAATTATACTCAGGATTCCTCTCTTTGATAATAAATTCCTTGTCTCTTCATATAGACATGATTAGCCGCTCAATCTCCTTATTTTTAACGTTGATCACTTCTTGATCCGTAAAACTCGTCATGCTTTTCTTTATCCCGTAAAGCTCTACTTTAGCTTTATTCCGCAAATCTCTCCTTGATAACTGTGAATAAAACGTGCTTGAAGTCTCCTTCTTTGCTTTAGCTTAACTGATCATTGATAATAAAACAATCAATCAGTCAATCCCTAAATATAGCTCTGTCAGCTAAGCAATTTTGTCGTTCTTTAACTTCAGTTTTGTTCGGTCATCAACTCCAGTTATGCTTGGTAACAACTTCAGTTATGCTCGGTAATTAGCTCTTGCTCGGTAACACTTGCTCGGTCACTGCGGTGCTCAGTATACACTGTGAACTGCTTGGTGTTCACTGTCACTCGGTGTATACAGACCTTTTAAGTTTTACTAACCAAATAAACTGTCTTTTCAGATCTTCAAGGTTATGACAATATGTGTATGAGCAATCAAACCATATCAAGTTGACATCAATGACAATACAATACATTAATTGATTTAATGTCTTGCTTTCACTTTTGCAGCTCGGTGATCATCAACTTATCGTCTTCAAACATTCAATCAGTTATAGTTCATCAATTAACACTCTTTGCAAAATGGCAAGGTTGGGTGTTGAGTCTGGGATAGGGTTCCTTTGTAAAAGTGCCCTATTAGTCTAGGGAGAAAAGTGAGAACAATTTTTTGACCCTTGTGTTTGAAAATACCTATACCTAATTCTGAGGTATGTTTAGTAAACCCTAAATGGGTATCTAAAACTATAAATAGTTTGTTCAGTTGTTTGGGAAAGTTGGGAGTAATTTGCAGAAAATGGTGAGAATAGGGCTACAAGGATTCCTAGGCCTACTAAGGCAAAAAATTGTGAACTTGAGGGTTGGAGTCAGTGCAGGAATCTAAAACCTATTGGATTACTCCAAGATAGGTATTTCCAAACTTTCTGAGCCATTGGGAACATTGGTTCAAGTATTGGTTAGTATTTGGTCATTGGAAGCCATTTGGGTGTCATTGGAGTCATTGTGGGTAATTGGGAACCTTGCATTTCAACTATTAATCCATTTGTCCTCCCCTCTCCTCTACATCAGTGTGCAAGTGTGCATGTGTGGGTGTGTGTGGGTGTGTGTGTGTGTGTGTGTGTGTGCAAGCCTCTGTGTGCATGTGTGTCGGTGTGCGCAAGTGTGCGTGTGTGTGTGTGCGCGAGTGTGCAAATGTGTGCATGTGCGTGTGTGTACACTAATATTCCTTCTAAAAATAAGAAGCAATTTGCATACATCTTTGGATTTATTTCTTTCTAAGGAGAGAAATGTTATTTACTAGTTTTAGATCATCTTCCATATTCATTAGAGTATCTACCACTATTGCATGAGATTATACATTAAGGGGGAGTTGCATGGTCTATCTTCATCACTCTTACAAGGTCTCCATGGTCTCTTCCTTTTATGAGAGTACTTTTTCATCACATGGGATTTTATCCTTTTATATTTGAAATGGCTATCTTTTGTACATTGGTAAAGTAAGTTGTCCTTGGGGATCATCACAAGTCTCTCATTTCTTATTTTCACTACCTAATTTTTCTTTTTCTTTTGGAGATGGGTTTTTCCAATAGGTTTCTCTTCTCCATTTATGAGAGATTCTTTTGTATAGGGATATCCCATCAAGGCTTGTTGTCGAGACCTTTGGATCATTACATTTTCTTATGATTAGTCCTATTTAAAGAAGTGTTAACATGTGTGAATTGTTGTATTGGTGTGAATGGGCCTTTTTACACTTGCTTAGCTAAGTTTATTCAAGATGTTTAATCTTAATATGTTATGTTTCACCTTTCCTATATATACAGAAGTTCTCTTATTATAAAATTAATTATGTAATGTAATCAAACTTGTATGGATTGCATCATTTTTAACAATCAGAAACATAATCATTCTCTCTCTCGTGCAGAAGTTAATTGGTGTTAGGAATGATCCTTGACTTCCCTGAACCTTTGTGGGTCCTCGTACACCTGTAGGTGCCTAAAATTTTGCTCAGAGCATACATGCAAGTCGAACTACTTTGAAATGTTCAGAAGAAGCCATGCGCATCAAATCTAGATTAATGAACTTTATCATCGACGAAAAAGGCTGAGATATATAGTCCTACCCCTAATCCATCATGGCAATCAAATAGCTCACTCTACTCGGAAAGAGCAATTTTACATTCTTTTTCAAATTCCCACGTGACCATTGTAATGAAGCCTCGGAAACAAAACAGTAGATGGTAGAATTAGGATCAATTGACCCTTGCAATACAGTATGTAAAAATCTCAGTTATGACTGAAGACGATATCAAGCCCCATTTTTATTTCTGTCCGAATGTACTACGTTTAGTAAGCATGCTCATATATTACTATTGAATAAACTGTACCTTTGTGTAAGAATGTTTAAACATAGACACTTAGTCCTCTTGTAAAATATATGGGGTACAAGTCCATGCAAAGCTTAAACAAACTCTCATCTAAGAAGAACTACGTACAAGTGTAGGTGGTGGGTGGAGGATATATTGCCCTTTGAGAAAATCAAATATATATTGTTTGCAATTATTGCCGTGTAGATGTCTCTGTTTGTATAAAGGTCATTTGCCCATCCATCCACCCACATGTAGCTTTCTCTTTCCTCGACTACATGAGTCAATTAGAGGAAATATTCTTTAATATATATCAAACAAGTTTTACTTTAATAGAATGAAAAAAAATCAAGGAGCAATCGTTTTCCAATTGTAATATTAATTGGTAGAATACTGACAGAATTTTCCAGCCAAACAGGCCTTTTCAATTTCTAGTAATTTCAGCAACTTCCTTGGGAGAAAGGAAATATGACCTAATCATCCTCCTAAGGTGTCACCAACAAATAGAGAAGCTTTAGCCATGATACAATAACAAGATACTGTGCCTGTGCCAGAGTGGATAAGAAAACCATTAGATTAAATGATCTGAATGGATGCACATTGAATGTTCTTGGCCCCTCACTCATCTCCGTCTTTGACAGAACCCTTTTTGTGTTTGGTCTTCACTTTTGGCTCCTTGACAGTACGCAAGTGTTGAGGTAGGACAGCTTGCTGGGAAGATAGCTCAGAAATGAAAAGTACAGTTTGAGCCCAACCTGCATACTTACCAAACTTAGTCACAAATGCTTCAGAGACCTTCTGGGACAGCTTTGGAGTCAAGCGTTCACCTGATAGTTCAGGAGTGATGTATTGCACGGCAATCTGGTGCAATTAAGTGCAGGAAGTAAACATGCATCAAAATCTTTGGACTCTGTACTGTTATCCTTACAGCCAAAACATGCCAGATCTGTTACAAAATGAACTTTCTTACATAAAGTAACACTCACCTGCCACACGTGTGTATCAACAGGAATGGCATGATGCTGATCTAGAGAAAAAAGAGCAATACAAGACGCTACTTTTGGGCCTACTCCAGGCAAGGTACAGAGAGCCTCCATAGACTCTTCAAGAGGTAAATTCCTCAGAGACAGGAGCCACTTCTTGCCTCCAGTATTTTTGGAGTTGAGAGCCTTGACTGTATCAACTATATATTTAGCCCTGTGTCATACCATCAGCAAGTTATTACCAAGTGATGAGAGAAAAGCTAAGATCACACAAGAAGCTCACAGTTCCATGAACTATATAACAAGGTTAAATCAAGTTATTACAATGCACTTACAGAAACGCAGCCAGTAGATAGTGAAGCCAGACTTCAATAGATAAATTGCACCAGGGAATGTATGACAAAACTTGATTATCAGTTATAAAGTTATTGAGATATTTAGTTCTGATTTTAAATTGCTCCATAGTACATCATTGGGAAGAATAAAGACATTTATACAAAGATATCAAGAAAGAAAGAAAGAAATTATTATCGAAGTCCACGACAACGAGAAGAGGCCAATGGGTCTCAAAAGTATATTAAAGTTATAACAGCTATGACAATCATACATGAACTTCACTAACCAAAAATAGAGAATCTGAAACTAAAAGGCAAAAACAAAAAATATTAATGGGACTACATCCAAACAGGTAACCCTAGACAAATAAGTATATGACACAAAATGCAAAATCCACAAAATGAGAAACAATTCTGTGACACAAAGGTTCCTTGTCAAAACTGTCATCGCAACCAAGAGAAAGGAGCTGGAGGAGAACATGACACTAACCTGAATCAAAATTAGGAACAGATGGATGGAACAAGAATATGGAGAACAAAATATTTTAAATGTTTGGACTTTTAGAAGGAAAATTAAGAAAACTCGTTGATTGTGTTTCTCCCCCATGCTAAGAGTCCAATGATTATATCAATATGGTTTCTGGCTTTAGGAGGCCACAAGGTATTATGGCATCCAGGTTGACTAGAGCATACGGTTCTTCTGATTACTTTTTCTTGATTTGCTACAAGTGAGTTTTGAACAAGTGACAAGCAAGTGATGCAAATCCGCATTGCACAGAGCATGTCAACTTTCATGTATAAATGATAAATCCCATAAGATTAATCTATAGATATGGTTAATTATAATATTTTATGCTCTTCCTTCTGACCTAAACAGCCATGATGAAAGTCTTTGTGACAGCTCAATGAAACAGTCAACTTACAGTATGCATACTTGCTGTTATGACAATAGTTCAATCATAGCAAGTGTATGTCCTCATTGTAAGATACATGAGTGTTTTAGGTGTATTTATGTCCCCGATGCCTTCACATTTTTCCACAGCATCTGCTCTATTTGCTCAATTTTCAATTCCGACAAGCTATCAAATCAATAAAAAAGTGCTATATACCCATAACAACACTCAATTGTAATCCTTTCTCCCATCCAAAATGTTAACAATGCCTGTTAAGAATATTGGCCATACACAATGAAAATATTAATCACTACAACGTCTGAATGCATTTTCTGGCACTATTTTGCCCACCATTCTCATGCTTGCATATTTATTACAATAGAAATAAATTGTCTTCATATCCAAGTATCTCTGCTGGGACATAAGTTGAACCCTACCATTTTCACTTCAAAATATTTTGAATTGGCTATATGGGTTTCTGTTTGAATTGTGTTTGCAACAACAATAGCTTGTCTTCATTTTGTCTTTCTGAGGTAGGATCTGCATTAGTGTTTCTCCTGGAGAGTGTGGAGACCTGTTTTTCTCAGGGCAGTAGTTACTCAACAGTATCTTGTAGAGTCTTGGTATTCTTATGTGAGATTTACTATAGTGATTTGTATAAATTCTCTAAGTTTCTTTTAATTCCAAGGTTCTAATGATTAGTGTTACTAAGTTTTGATCTGTCTGGAGTACAATGACAAATATTATATTACCATGAAATCCACTAAGAATGCAATCACTGGACTCTAATATTGGTGGACACTTCATACAAACTGATCCTGAATTTATTTTTGGTAATTTGAAAACTATGGCAGCAACAGATCATGGAATTCAATTTTAAGA
Organism: Thuja plicata; assembly: GCA_018584345.1. Taxonomy (NCBI): domain Eukaryota; kingdom Viridiplantae; phylum Streptophyta; class Pinopsida; order Cupressales; family Cupressaceae; genus Thuja; species Thuja plicata. Next base: position 4,380,975 of record MU223332.1, on the reverse strand, counting down.
AAGTTTAAGTCCCCTCAAGAAATTTCCTTGGTCCTTTTTCAATACACTTAACCATCCCTTACAGCATCGAGAAGCCTTCTGCTTGGATTCAAGGTCTTTCCTACAGACTTCAGGCTTGCATGAAAGCTTCTAATCGTGAAACTAAAACTGAAATCAGCTTTTGGCCATTCTAAACAACAAATATCAGACTGTCACCTACATCTGCCAACCCCATTTCTCTTTCTGCTTGAAACAGCTTTGAACATTTCAGTGATGCTGGAAGTATACCCTAAAGAATTGCTCTAAGGATTCATTATAATCTATTGAATGGACTTAAGCAAATGACCATCAACTCATCCAGAGACAACAATTATACTGACCCCGTTATAGGGATTATGGAGTCTGTGCATTATGAACATGGGAAATCGTCCATCTGGATGACTTGAGGCTAAAAACTTTTTTTATTTATGGCTTTCCCCTGCATGATTTCTAAAAAAATTGCAGAACTGAATTTCCTACTCTTTGAGTTATCAACGTTTAAACTTTACACGACAAACCTTTGTTTAGCTATCAGAAACTCTTCATGACACTCACAACTAGCCTGTTATCCCTACTAAAGCAATACAATTCAGAAGATGCGTAGAAACTACTTATTCAAAGGAATTATGGCATGGATGAAACAAACTTATTATGAGGTATATATCTTATATTCCAATTATATCAGGCTGTATACATCATTTTCCCCTTTATGATCATGGTAATCTTTTAATTAAATGGATGCGTACATGATAATGTTAATGGATTTAATGCAGATTATTAGACCTTGGCATCTAGTTTCTCAAGTGCACTAGAATGGCAGTGTGGCACAGGCAGGATTTACTCTTCTTGTTGAAAGAGAACTTAAAGTAAGTGCTGAGTTATCCACAAAAAAAATGAAAGCCTTTTACTACAAGCAAGAGGGAGATAATTCATACATGATCTGCACTGGGGTATGTTGCCAGTCAAAGTTTTCAAATCAAACTGATGAGTTTAAATAGAGCAGATGAAAAGTAGTTTTATTCAAAGACAAAAAGAGACTTAGGATATACTATTCATCAGCAGATCTTATGACAGGAAATTGTTGATTTGGGATAAGATCTCTATTACAAATCACTCTTACTGCACCCACATAAATCCATGGAAAAAGAGATCTTTTCCTAGACTGTTATAATGCAATACACCAAATCAGGTGTTCGGAATCAACGAACAGTTTGCTAACAAACCTGCAAATGCAAACAGATATAGTAGCCATCACTAAATAAATATATTCATCATAACCATAATGGCCAAACTTAAGTTCACAAAACATGGTACAGGTCCACCAAAAACTATGATGTGTAGACTCTACTAAAAATTCAACTGAACTGTTTTTAAGATGCAGAAAACTCATCTCCGGCTCAGGAGAGAGACAACCAACTCTCTGGTTAAATGATATGATTGTCTATGCTATAATTGAAAGCACAGAGGAAATGAGGATTAGAGACATGTGATGCACTATCCTATGTATGAGCAAGTAAGATGCAGTCGGTAAGGAATGAAGAACTGAATAGTTTAAAAGCATGCTGAGTTTTCTAACTAAATAAAGAGCAACATAAAAGTTAAAGTAGAAATGTTCTTCATGTGCCTGTTGTTTTTGGGGCATTGTGTTCTCTTTTTTGGAGAGGAGTTTTCTCCACGGGGTTTTTCTCCTTTTCTCCAATTGTGAGAGATTGCATTGCATTGTATTTGTGTATGGGTATCTAACATGGTCTTGTTGCCGGAACCTATCTTGCATCTTACATGTTTACATCATTTGCATAATGTTTCCATCTCCCTGAGTTACACTTACGGGTGGGTGTTGGTATGAATGTGTTTTTGTCCTATTCACAAGGCTTAAGTTTACCTAGTCAAAGGTGGCAATCTAGATTTTCCTTATAATGGGGCCATATCTCATTATTAGATTTTAGTCTCTTAGCATTTAGTATTGTGCATTATGCTTTTAATTTTAGTTGTAAGTTGTTAGCCCATACATCATCACACCTTGCTTATATATACAAGGTGGTCTGTACATTGTATGCTATGTCATTTTCATTATTTCTCATATTAGTGGAATAGCATCTCCGTGTTGCTTCTCTTGATTGTGAAGGTTATCTGGTTTGCAGGTTGTTGTTCTTGGGTGATACACCAATAGTTCCAACCCATTTGCTTCATTTGTAGTGTTGGTAAAGAAAAAAGATGGGATTATGAGGATGTGCATCCATTATAAAGCCCTAAACAAAAAGACAATCAAGAATTGCTACCCCATACCCAAGATCAATGAGTTGATAGATGAGCTTCACGGTGTGGAGTACTTCTCCAAAATTGACTTAAGGTCAAGATATCATCAAATAAGGGTTAGAGAGGTGGATGTGCTCAAAAGTTCAAAACAGCCTTCAAATGTCACTATGGGTACTATGAGTTCTTCATCATGCCATTTGAGTTGACCATTGCACCTGTCACCATTTACTCATGCATGAACCAGGGCTTTATTTTGCAATTGAGAAAAATTGTGATGATTTTCTTTGATGACATTACAATTTACAATAAGAAATGGGAAGATCGTTTGAAGCACATGGATGGCATGCTTGGCATACTTGAGTAGCATTCATTCTATTCCAAAGCATTCAAATGCATTTTTGGTTTGATTGAAATATTATATTTGGGGCATAGGATTAGTGCCCAAGGGTTTAGCGTGGATGAGGAGAAGATCCAAAAGTTCAAGATTGGCCAAGACCAGGGAATTTATCACATTTGAGGAGATTTGTGGGACTTTCAATCTACTATAGGAGGTTTGTGAAGGGGTTTTCATAGCTTGCAGCCCCATTGACAGATTTGACAAAGAAAGGAGCCTTTTCTTGGAGCTATGCAATACAAAGAGCTTTTGACAAGCTCAAAGAAGTAATGAGCTCATTTCCGATTTTAGCCATTCCAAATTTCTAACTTTCTTTTTTTCTTAGAGTGTGATGCTTCAAGAGAGGGGATTGGAGCAGTTTTGATACAAAATAGGCACCCCATTGTATTTGAAAGTAGGGAGCTCAAGGAGATAGAGAGGAATTTCTCTAATTATGACAAGGAAATGTTGGCCATCATGCATGCATTAACCAAATTCAAGCAATACTTGGTTTGTGAGAAGTATGCGGTAAAAACATATCATAACAACTTGAAATTCTTCCTCAATCAGAAGAACTTGAATGATGGACAGCAAAAATAGTTAAGTTACAAGCCTATGACTTTGACATTGAGTATGTTAAGGGGAAGAATAATGTAGTGGTGTAATGTCCCCTATTGGGACTTTACTTGATTTACCCTAAAATTCCCAACTAGGGTTTGTATTGCATTTGGAAATTGCAATTTACTTAGTCTCTATGATGTTCACTACTAGGAGACTGCCAATTTCCAATGGTTAACATACATCACAATGCGTTGAATTGAATTGATCCATTTGACTGTTAACATACTTAAGCTCCAATTCCTTACTTCTCTCCTAAACATCAACCTTAAGAAGGATGGGGATTTACTTGTCCTTAGGGTGCTTGGACACCAATCTACAAGTAGGCTCTCTCAAGGTCTTCGAAACACATATTCATACCCATCTCGGGACTTCTCCCTCAAGGTTTCCGTGATATATGTCCTTACCCCATCTTGGGATTCCCCTACCTTGCGAGGTTTTACTCCGCCTCTCCTTGACAAAACCAACCTATCCTCTTAACAGGTATTAGTGAGTGATTAAGGAATGGGCTAAGAATATACTAATATCTCCTATATATATATATATTGTTAGATGTCTTACTATGGATATATTATTCTATGCAGTATAATAGTAATGTAGCAATGCAAGATTACATATCACCAATAACATGACAAAGCACTCAAAAGGATAACACGATAACTTTAGACACAAATGGCAGAAAAATATGCTTTATTCCCATGTAATGCCATAATATCCATTCTTGGTGCCAACAGGCTACATATAAATAGGTTGACGGTTGGTTGAGTGAATCAACCGTCACCAACCTCCTACAACTACCATTACATTGTTGATACAAAACATAACATAATTATTATTAACAAACTACGGCTAACATCAGCCCCCCAAAAAAAGAAGTCGTCTTCCAGATGACTAAAAATCCAAATGGCTGATGTAGACACACAAGAAATCTACTAGAGGGATGAGAGGACGTCCCTGGAGTGATAGAGGACGTCGGTCGTGCCAGCTACTGTCGAAGAAGTCTTACTGTTGTGGGCGCCAGTTGTTCCTCCTTCCCATCCCGAACTAGTTTCTCCTAGGCTAAGTCCTCCTCTAGCTCTCCCAATCGTTGTTGCAGGACTGTCTCACGCCCCAGTGCTAGTGCATGGTCTTCCTCAGGCCTCCGTGCAGACCAAGTCACATGTTGTAGCTGAAGGAAGGTATCCTGGAAAGTCCTCTCTATGTTGTAGAGAATACCCATCATCCCTATCTGACTTGCTAGAATGTGAGGCCTACCCCATGCCTCCAACATCTCTGTAGTTTTTGTTTGTGGCCATCCCTTTGCAGAAAAGCATCTCGTGAATTCTTGGTAACATTCTTCCTTCATAATCTCAGAAGCCTCTCTGCTGATTGTACCACTACCATGTCTTGCCCAACGTCTATTTCCTTGGTAGTTGCTCCCATCCTAGCCATGAAGCGAGTCATCTCCTCCATCTAGCAGCCAAATTTCTGAAGAATGCCTGTGGGGTCCCAAGGATTTGGTGTAACCCATCATAGCACAATGTCTTGCTTTCCCACTTCCTCCCTTTCTGGGAGTGCTTTTGGGACTCCTAAGATTTCCATCACTTCTACCTGGTACTCTTGTGCCTCCTCCGGCCTCCCATTGGTGGTCTATATTTCTGTTACCATACCTCCCCCCTCTTGCACTAGCTCAGGTGGCTCCACTGGTACTCCAAGTAGTTGTAGCATGTTATCTATGGAAGCGTGTGTGTCTCCCTCCTCGTCCACTGGCAGTGTTTGTTCCCCTACTATTGCACCCTCAGTTGGTAGTGTAGGGTGTGGTTCTAGTGCATGTTCCTCCAGTGGGATCAAGGGGCAGTGCCCCTTGCGGGGGTCTGGGGGCTGCGCCCCCAATGGGGTTTGAGGGCAGCACCAAAAAATGCTGATGAAGCCAAAAAAGAGTATTTAGCCAATTTCTACAATGTTGAAAAGTTTGATATTTAAACTTGAATCCTCTTCGTGTCTGTACGCAGCCCATGAATGGTACAGATGACAACCTTCCTTTGCACGGTCGTACGGATGACCCACAATGGAACCCCTCTATGCCATACGGTTGTATGGCCAATGTCTCTCTTTAACATACGGACATCGTACGGCTTGTACGTGCATATAGTTTGCTCTGCACCGTACGACCCACTTCCTTTCCATGCGTCGTACGGCCCACTCCTTTCCATGCAACGTAAGGTCCAGGCCCATGGCTTCCTTTCCATGTGGCGCACAACCCGTACGGTTGTTCGGTACGGCCCCGCTCTTCGATGTTGTTGTCATATGATTGGTCAGTCCTCTCACTCGTACGGCTCAACAACTTCCCCAATCCTCCATCGTCCTTCTCTACAGTTCCCTTCGGTTTTCTTGAACTCTTCTTCACTGCTGGCCTTCTCTCGTCATACTGAATTCCTCTTACCAGCGTGGTCGATTCTTTAATTTTTTCCTTCTTTTGAGATCCTTGGGCCTCCTCTGATCTTGGTACTTTTACCTGTAAGCTTCCAAGGGTGTTTGTTTCTTTTGATCCTTGTTTTTGCCCCCTTTACCATCTTCTCTTTCAAATCGGAGGATGGGGGTATCATCCACCCTCGCTGTGCCTTCCTTATAATGAGCATACTTCAGGGGGTAGGTATCTTTTTGTTCTGCTTCAATTTCGAGAATCTCCAGTACATTACAATCTGGGTGGATGATTTCATAATCCTCTATCTACCAGTGAAATAACCCGTTGAGGGAACATGTCTTCAGAGCAATTTCCTGCCTCAGAACCCCTTCCTCGTCAGGTTCCATCCCGTCCTCTTTATGGCGTTTGTCTCCTGATTCTGAGTCAGATGCCAATTCTTGGCTCACCGTCTGAGTGCACAGATCAATGATATATTTCTTTCTGTCACTCTCAATAGAGTGTTCTTTTTCCAATTATGGTTAGCCTTTGTTGTGATGAGCCATCATCTGCCTAGGAGGGCATCATACCCCTTTTTCTCCAGAGCAATGACTATGAAGTCAAGAAAAAACTGTTGACTTCCAATGACCACCTTCTGTCCCATTAGCGTTCCTATCAGTTTAATGCCATGTTGGTCTGCTCCTACCAAATGGAATGTAGGAAGCCACAGAGTTGGTTTGCCCATAACCTTCCATGTCTCTTCCGGTAGCACGTTCACTCCAGACCCCCCATCCATAATGGTATTTGTGAGTTTTTATCCCATGGTTTCCGTTTCCACTACCACATGCATCTTGCAAACGCTTACCGCCAACAACATAGGGTCAGTGGTATTGGACCATATTGTCTTCCTTCCTGCCTTCTAGCATTCCTTCATTGCAGGGAGGTTTGTCTCGTGCCTCGTTGTTGGCTACCTTGGTGATGGCTACCTTCAACTGTGGCAATGTTTCTAGTAGGTCGGCCACCTGTACCGGTACGGTGGCTTGCAACATTTGTTCTATGATATTTGCCTCTGATGTTGACTGTACAGAGGTACTCATACTGCTATGTGAGAGTTGGCACTCTTCTTCCATCGCCCATTCCACATCCACTCGCTTCCTTCAACCTCTCCTTCTCCGTATTGGCATCCGGGTATGTGAATTTTCTTGTTCGCGATCTGGTGATGGCCAGGACCTCCTCCTCAGGGTGTGTGACTTCTATCATGTTTATCCCCTTTTGTCTTGGGCAATTGGCATCCTCGTGGTTGCCCAGTCCACGCCATTTACATAGCATGCCTCCACCTTGTCTGCCGCTCTGACAGTCACGCGCGAAGTGACCCCACTCGTTACTCCTCCGACACTGTATAATGGGTTGTCCCTTTGCGTCGTACTGAATGCGGCTTCGCGGTGTATTGTCGTTGCTATTGTTATTGCTTCCTCGCTGATTGTTGAGGTAACCACCTGGCGAGGCATCTGTATTTGTGTTTCTTGGAGGTGTGGCAGGCGGAGTTGCTTGCTCCCCCTAGGTAAAGAGCACTTGAGTGCTCCTTGGCTTCAGATTGTACGAGAACTCCTTGATGGAGTGCCCTAGTACCTAACATATGTCACAAAATGCCTTCTTTGAACAGTTGGTTTTGGTATGGCCTTCCATTTTACATTTCGTACACCATATTTCTTTGCCTTCCTTCGTGGTCTCTTTTTCTACTCGCATTTCTTTCATCATCCGCATCATATCCTTCTGGAGTGTCTGTATGGTCTGGGACTCCCCTTCACTGTCGCCATCCGTACTGTCATCGTCAATGATTTTTTTCTTCCCTCTAGAAGTCTTACTTTCACTCTCAATATCCATCGCCCGATTGTAAGCCTCAATATAGTGGGAAGGGGGTACCGCCTTCATTTTCTTTCGAAGGGGCGGAGTCAGTCCCTCGATGAACCATCTCTTCTACAAGCCATTTGCGGGGCTGTTTTCTAACTTGCCAGTGAGTTCCTTCAGCCTTCGGTGGTAGGCACGTACGGTTTCATTTTTTCCTTGCCATGTATTGTAAATTTCTGCTACTACTTCATCATCATCCCGAAGTAATCTGAACTCTTCTTGGAACTCCTGTTGTAGATCCTTCCAAGTTGTCCTCGTGGCAGTGGGCAAGTCCGTGTACCAATCAATTGCAACCCCTCGCAATGTAGCAGGAAAAGCCTTCAACCAGTAGTCTTGATCGGCTTGGTTGTTTGCTCCCCATATGGTGACACATGTTTTACAGTGGCGGGTCGGGTCCTCGGATCCATCCCCACTGAATCTGGGGAGTTTCTGCTTCTATGGGGGGTTTGCCATTTGCCACATATGGTAGACACCGTGCACGTTATTGGAGGTCAGTGGGTTGGTTCCTCCTCCGCATCCCTGTGTGTCTTCCAAACCTTTGGCTACGCACGAGTCTTCTACCCCTCCACCTCTGTCGTTCACATCTTGGTTGCCTCCTTTGTAGTGGTACCGGTACTCTCTTCTCCCCAGAGTCTTCGGTTTTGTTCTCCCTATTCTTGATCCCTCCGAGATAACGAGATTGTCGATGCCTCACAAGGTATTCTCAAATAAATCCGCTACCTCCCCTTCGAGATTTCCCTCTTGGCTATTGTCCTCTATGGAATGTACAGATGGTTCGGTTGGTACCGAGTCACTGCCTTCCCAACTGTCGATGTCAGATCCTTCGTGCGCCCAGGAATTGCTTGGGAATGGTAGCTCTCTGGCGATCTCTTCCCACTCCTATCTTGACGGTTGTATTCTGCCACCCCGTGCCCACGGTGGGGGAGCAACAGATTGTTTCACTAGTTGTTGTAGTCGTTGGCGCCTCTCGGCTTGCTCTTGGATTCGCAAAGACCTCCGTACGGCAGTTTCGGCTTCTTTCTCTCCTATCTCCGCCTTCGTGCATTGCCTTTTGTCCTTGTTTGGTAGGTAGGGCATTAATTGTCGGAGTTACTTATGCATGCTAGTATCACGTGGTTCCTCCTCCCTCCGGTTCCTCTCTTCGTAGCGTTGCAATATTTGTTGTCTTCATTGCTCCCTTTCCCGTACCTCACGTTGATCCCGGAGTTCCAACAATGCTCGAGCCAACAATCTGGAAGGCTGCCAAGAAGATCGTACACAAGACTGCTCATCATGAGTTCGGTGCGTACCGTACTAGTCGAGATCGCTCTCTCCTGAGCCTCCCATTGTACGTACTCATCAACCGACACGTCCCACGTATGAACCAGGTCTTGTGTCAATTGATCTTCCCTTGTTGCTTCTTCTTTGACATCACTATCAATTATGAGCACTTGCCATTGGAATGGTCGACCCATCACTCTGTCATCACTCCTTTAATTTTTTGTGATCTCTAGGCTCGAAAAGGCAACGGCGCCAAAATGTTAGATGTCTTACTGTGGATATATTATTCTATGCAGTATAACAGTAATGTAGCAATGCAAGATTACATATCACCAATAACATGACAAAGCACTCAGAAGGATAACACGATAACTTTAGACACAAATGGCAAAAAGATACTTTATTCCCTTGTAATGTCATAATATCCATTCTTGGTGCCAATAGGCTACATATAAAGTGGCTGACGGTTGGTTGAGTAAATCAACCGTTGCCAACCTCCTACAACTACCTGAGAACCAACTGCCATTACATTGCTGATACAAAACATAACATAATTATTATTAACAAACTATAGCTAACATATATATATATAACATAATTATTATTAACAAACTATAGCTAACATATATATATATATATAAAAAACAGTAGAGATGTGTAAAATACTACTTCATAACAAATGAGAGACCAATCATAGTCAGCCAAATCATTATGCATTATATCTGATTGATTGAATGTCTTCCTCTCTCTTCTTAAATATTGATCCTTATGGATTAAAAGAAGAGATGAGTTTCCAATTTTGATTCCCTATTGATCCTCCTCCTCCTTTATATCTTTTGTGAGAAAGGGTCACACCTCTTCACCATGTCTGCCCTTTTCAATGGTCACACTCGTTCACAATTACCACCCTTCGAAATATCACAATCCTCCATCATTGCTGCCCCTTTGGAAGTTCCTTCTTCTTCCATTAATCCTTCCTTAATTCCTATGCTCTCTTTATACAGATTAGAACTATCTTATATCTCAGAACAGAACTTACTATATTACCTTCCTTATGATGATCCCTTCTTCCATGGCTTCAACAAATGACTTTCCTTCCTATTTATATCTTCATGATGGGAGTCACAACCTTTCATTATTACAACCTTTCGAGAGAGTCACAACCCTTCATCCTTTATGCCCTTTAAAAGAGTCACAACCTTTCATAACTACCACCTTTTGAAAGAGTCACAAATCTTCATCAATCCTTCCCATTCCAATCTTCTTCCATTACTCCTTCCTTAGTTCTCATGCTCCTTTCTTTCTCCTTGTCCCCTTCCAAATGAAATTCTCTTCTCCCTTTTATATCCCATGTTTGAGGGAGTCGCATCTTTTCATTTCATGACTTTTGACCATTCATTAAAATTAATTATATTTTTATTTTTATGTTATTTATATTCTTTTTATATTTTAATATTATTATTATTTATTATTAAATCCTATTTCAGAAAGAGGACATCACAAGTGGCCAATGCATTCTCTAGGAAACCTTATTTCTGTTCTATGACTGAATCTATTGATTGGAAGGCTTCCATAATAGCTGAATATGCTAAGAATGCAATTGCTAATGACATTTTGGATGGAAAGTTGCAAGATAACAGGTTCAAGGTGATTGATGAGCTCGTTCTCTACAAAAATTGGATGCATCTTGTACCAAAATCAAAGGGGACAGAAAGAATTTTGAGTGCATACCATTGTACACCACGTGCTGGTCATCCAGGTTACTACAAGACATACAAGCAAGGGTAGGCTTTTCATGGAAGGGGCTCGAAAGTGACATGTTGAATCATGTTAGGGAGTGTTTGGTTTACCAACAAAACAAAACAAAGCATGTAATTCCAGCTGGATTGTTGCAGCCCCTGCCCATTCCAAATGAGAAAGTATCTCCATAGATTTCATCATAGGCCTACCAAAGGTGCAAGGTAAGGATTGTATCTATGTAGCTGTTGACAGGCTCACAATATATACTCCTTTATGCTATATCTTCAGAATACAACGTTCCACAAGTTGCTGATCTGTTTTTTAAAGAGACTTTTAGACTTCATGGGCTACCAAGGAACTTTGTAAGTGACAGGGAAAGCAGATTTATCAGCTTGTTTTGGCAGGTGCTCTTTTGTTTGACAAGTATGGAACTGATCCCAAGCACTAGCTATCATCCTCAATCTGATGGCCAAATGAAAATGGTGAACAATTGGATAGAAGGTTATTCAAGGAACTATTTTATAGGACAGTGAACAGCATGGGTCAAATGGCTACAATTCTACTTTCTGCATGTCTATGGTATGACTCCTTTCAAGAAACTCTATAGCTATGATGCTATTTTGTTCATGGATTTGACTCTTTTGGATGGCAGAGTACCAGGAGCAAAAGATTTGATTTGGCAAAGCTTAGACATTGTGAAGGCACTCAGAGAACCTACAGCAGTCCCAAAACCAGCAAAAGTTGTATGCTGATTGCCACCAATCTGAGAGGGTTTTTGAGGTGGGAGACATGGTATTTCTGATACAACAGCCCTTTAGACAATCTTCACTCAAAACGAAATGGTGTTGGGAAGTTAAAATCACAATTCTATGGACCGTACAAGATCATAAGAAGGATTGACAAGGTTACATTGCATATAAGCTGGAACTTCCCAAGAACAAAATATACAATATTTTTCATGTATCATGTCTGAAGAAGGCACTTGGACAACAGGTTACCCCTTCATTAGAGCTGCCACCACTTGATGTTGAGGGGAAATTGATTCTAGAGCCTGAAATTCTAGAGCCTGAAGCAAGCGTAGATGTGAGAGGGAAAAAGCTAAGGAACACAAGGTCACTCTAGATTATCTGGTGAAGAGGAAGAATCTTCCACTTGGGGATGCTACATGTGAAGGAGTGGAAATTTTTTTTAGCGCCAAAGTCTTGAATTGCTTGAGGACAAGCAATCTTGGGGAGGGAAAACTATCATATCCCCTTTCCCTTGGAGTGGACATGCTGCACTTCTTTTCCCTATATATATATAAGCTTGGTGAGGGAGGACTGTCATGTCCCCTTTCCTTAGGGTCAACATGCTACACTTCTTTTCACAACAGTGTTTATATATATAAATAAATAATTAATAAATAAAATAAAGTCTTTAGGCACCCACTTTGAATTTAAAATTTGGCACCAATTTGCAATTAATGTTGGTTGCCAATTTGACATAAAATCAGATCTAGGGCATTTTGGGGAGGCATCTTTTGGTGAATTCATTTTGCTGTTGGCATCATATTCCTCTGCAGGGATGAAAACCTCTGATTAAGCACCCTGAGGTTTGGACAAAACCCCAGGCCTCTTTCAAGCATTTCCATTTCAGGTAGCAGCACCAAGTTAACTAGAGTTGTTTGATCACAGGGAAGGAGCACAATTAAGAGAAATCTTCTCAGATTGGAAAAGGTAGCAATCAGATCAGACCTACCACACCTTATTGTAAAGAGTCTGGATGCAGTTCATGCTCGCACACAACATTGTGGAAAATTAGAAGGTGTTTTAGGTGGCATTTCAGGTAACTGGGCCCTGCTGCCAGTATATGAACTCCAGAGCCATTCATTGTGGAGGATTTGAAGTCCTTATGGCAGCAATCCGAGGCATTTGACCTTGTCATCAACATTTCAGACCTAGAGCAGGCTTTGCGAATGACCTTTGGAGGAGATTTCAGAAGTTTGGCCCTGTCATTTGTAATCTGATCTACAACAGACATATCTGAGTTCTGTCAGGCCTTAACTACCAGTCACTGTTGTCTCAACCCTTGAGAAATAATCTGCCGCCAGTGGGGTTTCACGATTCATGTATGTCCTGATTTGAAGGAGAATTATGTAAACAACTTCCTTATTACTGCAGTTCAGTAACACTTGTTTCAATCTTGGAGTCTATGTTTAACAGGGATTAGATCAGTTTTCCTGATGTGTGCTGGTTTAAATTATTTTATGAAATACTATGAGCATTTTGAGTTGAGATCTTTGGTCAAATACTTCATGAAATTCTGTACTGTTCGCCGAAGGTGATAATCCATTGTTTTTCTTTCTTTTTTTTTTGGTGAACACTAACTGTTAAATCCTAGGATATTACAAATGGCAAGTAGAAAATTATTCACAGGGTGTAGAATACTTGGATGACCAAATATATGGAGCAGGTTAAGAATGAAAACAGACAATTGTTCTATAGTCCTAAGTGGTACAGTTTAAAAAGTTGCAAATATTTTGCAGTGTTCTTGATGCCTCTTCAGTGAGGCCTTTATCTTGGATAAAATATAATAGGAAGAAATCTTCAAATTTAGACAATGAAATGCAAAATATACAAGAAGCAATACAAGTGAAGACCAGTAATTGAAAAATATGTAACATACTAACAAGTAGAAAACAATTCACAGGGTATAGAATGCTCGGATGACCAAATATATGGAGCAGTAAGAGAATGAAAACAGACCACAGTTTCTGAAAGGGAAATCCTCTCAATTTTGTAAAAGGGCCGGACAAAACAAATAATTGCTACAAGCTAAAATTTTGTCACTACTCTCTCTAGATATATCATATCATGAAGAATGGTATGCACCCAAGATTCTCCGGCCAAGGCCTTGTCACAAGCATTTTTAGTTCCATGGCAAAAATGATGGCAAGGGATGAGAGGAAAAACACTTCTTAAGCTTTTTAAGAGCTACTATTAGACTTCGATCCAAGGATTTTTTTATAGAAGCTGAAGTGAGCGGATTCTTCACTTGATATATCTTCAGTGAGATATATATTCATAATGGTTGATAAGCATGGACAGATCCTTTGACCCCTTAAATTTATATAGCATGATGTTCTTTTGATCTCTAAATATCATTCATGGTTGTATTATATTCTGCTCTGTGTTATTTAGATAAAGGATTTCTTTGAACCTAGCACAAGGAGCTATACCCTATATAATATCCAGCCATACAACTGCTTTAGGTCACTAATTGATATAAGTGAAATATATATAAGGACAAAACTTTCATGAGCAAATTTCCTGAGTAATCCAATGACCTCAGCTTAAATTTGACTTTTGCTTCGACTAATAAAATGCGAAGTTGTTTTTTTATAGTTTGAGTTTAAGGAATGAATGATTTCACTCATTGGCAAAAGAAGAGGAGGATTGCAAGAACAACACCGAATCTAAATTTTAGTGATTCCTAAGGAAATAGTAAGCAGACCTGTAACCAAATCCAGCAGCCCGAAGTTGGCCTTCTGTAACCGATGATAATTCTCTCAAAGAAGGAAATGCATGAAAATCAGTGCCATCAACGGTGCCCAAATAAGGTCCAAAACTGGAGAGATATTCCACCATCTGTGTTATCCTCTTAATATTATTATTTGAAGAGCAAATGAACTGGAAGAGACATTCCAGAGGATCCTGTCGGAGCAAACGAGCACCACCCATATAAGGAGCCAACGCTGCAAACCTCGAATCCACTTGTACAAATTTGTTCCACATACCCGTCAATGAAATATCCAGATTCAGATAATCACTAAGCACTGCCCTTTGTTCTTCTTCTGGTTGCCCTCCTTGACCATGAATGAAGTACTTGACCTCATCTCCAACATGCCTGAGTGTAAACAAGTGAACCCCAATGACCCCTGTATATTCTGATGGGCCACACGTAGGGCCAGTTTCCCTCCATCTGAAGGCCTGTCCTGTGGGAAACGTTAGATCCAAACATAGTTCCTTCGTGCTCACGTTTAGGCTTCTCCAACATAAATCAGTTTTATGGTCGGCTGCGGATATAGAACTGTCATATGTCTTTGTTGTTTCGGAGTCAGTTGAGTTCTCACTCTCAATGAGTGTTTTGTGTAATGATGACGATGCATTGCAACTGGTAGTATAATCCTTTTCGAATTCACGGATGAGGACCCTCTTAGTTTTGTGGGCATTAATGGGCTTGAGAGACCTCTTTTTGGTGGTAGGGTTAAAGATGGTTGTTCTTGTAGGAGTCGAGATTACTGCCATTGTCGTTTCAACTACCTTGTTATCTAAGCGCATATTCCTCGTTCTCTTCATTTGTGAAATCTGGTGAAACAAGGCTCGATGCATGAAATGATGAGACCCGATAAAAGCATCTATTCAGTGGATTGTTTCAACAATTAGTCCTGCGTTGGCTTAAGATTCATGTTACAAGCAAAAAGATATTTTGTCATCTGGAAAGAGAGAAAGTAAAACGGGTATTTTAGATGTGGGCTAATATAATAATGCTCGTTTAATTTTTACGGAAGGCTAGTGTTTGTTGTTTCAGGGAGCCTGAATTGTTTGGACAGTGAATTATAGTCCACAGGATTGGGAAATGTCATGGAAGGCATAGATCACGGGCACAGAAGGCAAATCTGCAGAGAAGGTTTGAATAGTGGGCAGTTATGTGGGGTACACGGCCGAATAGTTGCATAAAATTAGTAAATAGGCCCGAAGGAGGGAAGCACAAGCGGTAGCGAGGGCCCCAGAGTTTTCAGCAGTCGTGACAGTGAGTGAGGGCGAGTAGAGGGCACAAGCTCCAAAAGTTGAGCTCCTCCTTAACAAGCTCCACTAGCCGCCAACCCTAATTTTGGGCATATGTAGAACCTAAATCATATGTCGAATTTTTACGATATTTTTTAATTGTTTATGTGCAAGTTAATTGCTTAAAGCTAAGGTTTCAGCTTCTGGATATTCACGGATCTCTTTATAGAACTCATGGAACATCGAAGGGTCAAAAAGTGGTCATTTCAAAGTGTCACCTGATACCTACTCAAAGATGCACCAATAGTTGTTCACTCAAAAATGTCAGCACTCGTGGCCAAATGCCTCAGTACTCATACACAAATGTCCCAATAGTGATGCACAAATGGGCCAATTACCAACCAAAAAAGCTAAAAAAATGATCAACTATTGGTACATGTGTGGTCGGCTATTGGTACATGAGTGATCATTTTTTATGCTATTTTCATATTAGTAATTGGGGGGTCATCATAACAAAAACATAACGGTTATTGGACCCCTTGTCGGTCACTAATGCTCTTCCCCTTGCTAAAGGAAGCAACGGTTCCAAAGATGGGAACTCAAAGGGTAACGGATCAGTGTTTGAAAAAGGGTTTACCTATAGCTTAGGTAGTTAAAAGATGGGTTCCATAAGGAGGGCTTAGGATTTTTTTTGGGAAGAGGAGGCCCGTGATTTATTTATTTTTCAAAAAGAATTATTATAAAATTTATTTGATTTTTTTATGAAAAATGATAGTTTTTAATTTTTAGGGTTGTTATTTTGGATAATGAAATGGTCAAGGGTTGGTAATTGTCCCATCAGTTTGGACTTGTTTTTTGCCACCTCTGTGTGTGTGTGTGTGTGTATATTGTTATGCCTTGCATACTCGTCCCTACATTTTGTGTGCAAAATGTTGGGTCCCCCTTTTTTGCTTTTGGCTCTTGCCTTGTTTTCTTTGCCTTTGTTTCTTTCGTTTTCTTCTCCGGGTTTTCCTTCCTGTGGGGTTTGTTTTGTTTCATTTTTTGTCGTTCATGTCTCTGGGACCCGGTCCCGGAGTGGGTTGTTTCATTTCCAGAAGCTAGATTCCAGACTCCGGGATTCTCTGCCACGATGTCTCCTTCTCGTAAGAAGACATGGTTGTTTGGAATCCCCGGGCCCAAAGTCCGGAGGGTCGCATGTTCCGAAGTTTGCGGAGGGAGGGTAACTTGCTTTTTACCTCAGGTATAAATAAGATTTACATGTCATTTTCACAGTTACCACGATTAAAAACACTTAGACTTTTCAGAGCGATTCCTTGGCGAATTGAGTGCGAAGTTCTCTGAGCTTAGTGGATAACGACGAGTCGATCTTCGGTAGCTGTTTGTGAGCATTGGAGGTCAAAGCTATTGCAGAGCGGTCTTAGTGCCTCTTCCCTCCGCCATCCTTCGGATTCACAGGTTGGTTCTTCTGGTTCTTGCCCTTCATTTTTGTTTGGTTTGGTTTCGTGTTGGTTTGTTTCATTTTTGTTTCTGGTTTTTGTCTCGTTCTATTTTTGTGTTTTCTATCGTTTGGTCTGCCACCCGTTGGTGGGTCGGCTCTGCCAGAGGGTTGTCTGCCCTCTGTGCAGTTGTAGGATGATGTATATTTTCTATGTTTTGCATGTGTATATGCTTTGGCCCTCGACCCTCATGTATATTATGTAGATATTTTATGTATATCCCACAGAGCTTGTGAGTTCTTCGTGCTCTGTCATGTATTTTTACCCCACGAGACATAGCTCGTCGAGACGGAATCGCTACGGTTCAAAATCGGCACCTCGCTGGTTCAAACCATGGCGACTTTCTCTATCCTCTATCTCGTTGCATTGATGGCGGGATTAATTTCCCACGTATGGCATTTAAAATGCATCTAATCTAGCATTCAATTTTGCCCCGTGTCGGCCCACTTGTCCTAATCAATGCCATAACTGTCTTTACGTCGCTTGCCATTTTATCACGTGCTAGCGCACGTCGGCCAAAGTACGGCTGCTGCCAGTCACATCGGCAACGGCTAGTTTGTTCGGACTCCGGACTCCCAGCGGGACCTTGTCTTCTGCCTTTTCCTTGTTCCCGTGTCAGCACACTCCGGAATGCTTAAGCCATGTTCCTTTTTAGATACTCTAGAGATTTTGATGTGTGTTCTAACGTTTGTTTGACAGGTGCGGGATAGTGAAGAATCTCCTGAAGTTTTAATTCGTGTTTATATATGTGTCCTGACGATTTTTCGGTCTTGCAGGTTGCTGATAAGTTGATTGAAAATGTCTGACGATTTTGCACCCCCTGATAGTCCAGAATTACCCACCACCTCTACCCGGGCAGCCACAAAATCAAAGATGGAAAGAATGTTAGCAAAACTGCCCCTGACCTCCAAGTATCCGAAACATGGAGGTGTTACGGGGTCTAAGATAGACTCCAAGTTTCATGAAATAACAGATCTGGACCCTGGGGCTTGGGCCGAATTACAAGGTCTAATCCAGACCACTTACAGGTTGAAGGAATAAGGAGATAAGATAGCCACTTGCCTAGCTGCCTCCGGCATCATAAGGGCCGCAAACTTTCCATGCGCGGTGCAATCACCCGAACTAATTAGGCAGCTGGCGGTATTGTATAATGCGGCCACTCGTTTAGTTTTGCTCCCAGATCCCCGACCGCTACAATATCCCACCACAATCATCACATTGGACACTCCCACCTTTGCTTCCGGGTTGGGAATTCCATAGTTCAAAGGGCCCGTCGTAATCACCAGGGCCAGCTCACTAAAGGAATTCGGTGAGGCCGAAATCATTTCCTGGCAGCACCTCAATAATCATTGGTTAAAGTCTCCAAAGCGAGACTGCAAGAGAATAAAATTGGATATTCCCCGCGGGGATTTCAAGGAGCCCATTCAAGCAGGCATTATATTTTTGTGCAGAATCTTTGGATGGCCCCACGCCCGGGAATTCTCGGTGTGGATGTATTACTTCTTGTATTGCATAACAACACACAACAAGACCTTCAACTGGGCGACAATTATATCTAATCATGTAGATACACAAATGAGAACCATCACCCAGCATTCACAATTTTATACGACTTCATATGTGCTGTGGGCATTGGCACAACAAAGGCTGGATTTTCAAGGCCTGGGAACTGTCGGAGAACTCAGGAACGGCCCGGGACAAGTCACACCTTGGGATCATTATCCCCAATTGCAGTGGGAGCTCAGCTTCCAAAATTTCTATCGAGTAAATGACGCCTTCATTTACCACAACATTCGTACACTTACCCAAGATTTCAGGTACCGCCTCTCACAGGCGGCAATGACACTGGTCAATTCTTATGGCCAATATTTTATTCAATTCAGGCATCACACATACATCATGGTGATAGGCTTCAATGGGAAGCCCTACCTCCTCCCCCGGTATTGCGGGGATAGGACAATTCTTTTAGAGTTCTGCAGGCAGATGATGGATTTGCACGCCTTCTTCACATTAAAGAAGGTCGTCAACGTCTCATTCCCCTTTTCTTGCAGGGATTACATATGCAACCTCACCACGGCCTGAGAGGCAGATAACGAGTTAAAAGGATTGGGGCTGGTTGAATTTAACCATGCTCGGAGAAATTATGATCGTCGTGGCAAGATTGTTGCCGCACTACCTAGGGCGTCCCCCCCGCACAAAAGTGATATTGAAGACTTCTGGGTGGATTGTCAGGATAGCTTTGATCTCAGGGCTCGACATCATACAAGAATGAGTAAAGGGCTCATGGAGGCACTAGACCTTCAGACTTTTCTGAAGGGTTTCAAAGATGGCGGGCCGCTGGAAGATTCAGAATACAAGGGACAGGGGTTGGACAAATTAGACCTCCCTCTAGTGGACTAGGCTACTTCAGAGGATTTAACGATCGAGGGAGTATGCCACCCCATCCTCGAAGCAAGTCATAGGTACTTTTCCTGGGTATGCCCTAAGAGCACCCAAAAGAAAGCAGCGGTCAAGAAGACCATTCCTTCTTCAGCCGGCGCCGGACCTTCTTCGTCTGTCGCGCCCACTGAAGCAAGTGTGAGAAAAGGAAAAGAAAAAGGAGTACCGGTGCCCAAGGCATCCCCTCAGATTCCCACACTTCTAATGGCCAAGCTACATGATTAGATGGAGTCGGCAAAATTGGCCAGCCAACAAATCAGCATGCAGGTGGCTGTCGGTCTCCCAATCACCCCAATGGCATCTGCTCGCCCAACGGGACCCCCTTCGTTTGCAGCAATGATGAATAGGAAGACTTTTTTTGAGGTAGAGTCTTCCAGCATTCTGGACATCGGGGCTTCTCTCACTAGGAAAAAGAAAATAGCTATGACCCCCATACCAAGCGCCGCCCTTGGTATGCCCGAGAAGCCCCTAGTAGATGTAAAGTTAGATTCTCCTGAACTTGAGGATATCTCAGACTCCTCTCTGCCACATGATGATTTTGATGACACCTTCTCAGTGAAGGATCTCCCGGAGATCCAGCAGGGTGTCGGTACTGCAGTGAAAGAAATTGAGGCTCAAGATGAAGAAGAAGCCCCTGCAGAGAAGGAAATTCCCAAAGAAGAAGATGCATCAGAGCAAGAGGCTTAGGGAGAAACCCAAACAGGGCATGAACAGGAAAGGATACCGATCCAGGGGACCGTGGATTTGCCAAGGCAGCCTACGGATGAGCCCCTGATGGAAGGAGAACCCAGACTCGAGGGAACAACCGTACCTCCAACCATCACGCTCCAGGTGCCTTTGGAAACTTCGGGTGACCAAGTGCCACGAAGCACTTTCGGTGAGGTCGTAACAGTTGTCGCCTTGTTAAACTTTGGCCACCGACCTCACCCACCTTTGGAAGATGTCCCAATGGAGGAGGAGAATATTGAAGTAGATGAGGCCAATAAGGCCCAGGAACAGCAACAACCAATGGACCAAGAGGTCCCGGAGGAAGAAAATGAAGAGGCTGTCGGTGTCACCAGGGAAGATGAAGTCCCTAAGAATACAGAAATTGAGACTGGGGAAAAGATCTCGGGTGATTTTGCGGAGGACACCAGCATGGCGGAAAATATCAAGGATTACAGAGAATAAGAGACAAGAAAAGAACAGGAATAGGAAGAACCAAAACATGAGCAAGAAAAAGCGCCAGAGGATAACGTAGACTCACGGAATGCATCGTCGGATTCAGAAATGGACCCTAATGAACAGTTATTGGCAGCAAGGCCACCCCAGCCGCCTCAATGGTTGGTAGAAACTAAGAAGAGAAAAGCTTTGGCGACGACTACAAGCGCTCCACTATCACTGGCTGAAATGATGGCCAAGAATGCTGAGACAAAGAAGCCTAAAAGGGTGCGGGTGGTCCATACTCTCTGGACCAACCCAACAGGCAGCACCATTGCGGTCATCACAACACCCCCAACAAACACAGATGCAGTGACCGCAAGGCCCGAAGACTACATTATAATGGAGGTAGAACTGGGGAAAAGAAACAAGCAAGGAGAACTAGACTTGCTGAAGGAGGCTACCAAGGCGATAGAGGCCTAGTACGCGAAGCAGGGCCAGAAGCTGCAAGAGGAAAGAAAGACAAACTCCAATCTCCTCGCGCTTCTGGCAGAATTAACATGGCCCTTGGCTGAAGTCCACCCCCGAACCCCCTCTTTCGGATTGCCACTTGCACAAGGCGACGTGGACTCACTGCGCATAATGAAGAAAAAGGCGCAAGCAGTGGGCGGGTGGGAAGTCGAGCAAATAATGGCGATGAGAGAATTTCTGGCGGCGTCCCTCCCGGACTTCTATAGGGTAGATCTCACTCTTAGCCATGCGAGAAGCTCCGCTCAAATATGGGAGCAAAACTTAGAAAAATATGAGAAATGGAAAGCCGGATTGGAAGAGATCCGCAGCATTGGCAAGGAAGTCGCCACAGAGTCTGGCATTTTGGGGGAAGAATCATATGATTCCCTCCAGGTCCAGTACTCCAGACTTGCCCTCAAAATTGAGGTTTGCAAGGAACTGGTTAAGACCTTAAAGGAGAAGATGACAGTTGCTCGATATCCCTTGGGCTTATGCCAGGCATTGGTGGTTGGGGTATGACAAGTTGATCCTCTCACCACCGGGACGTGTACCCCAGAGGACTATGTCCTCGGTAAGTTTGATGAAAGGATGGAATCCCTATATCTGTTGGGCGGAGATTTTGATCAAGATAGGTTGTCCTGGTTGTCGAAGACCATGATTCAGTCGCATGATGCCATCAAAATGGTTAACAAATTCCGGAGCGGCGCCGGAGAAGTTGAGGATGCGATGGAGGCTATTTGCAACAAGTGGGATAGCATCCAGAGTATAGATGAGAAGAGCATAAGCCAAGTGTTAGAGGCTTGGGAAAAAACATAAGTCAATAAAGTTCTCCGGATCTGGGAGAATTTAGCCCAGCATCATGTTTTGTATTCTTTAATCTTTTTGAACACAAGTTCCCGGATCCTAGAATTCAGGATCCCACATTTTTGAATTCTTCACGTGACCTTTTGTCTCTGATCCCAATACTGACCGGTCACTTTTAGGACAGTAATAAAGGTTGTCAGAAGATGGATAATTGCAACAAGGTACGTCAGCTCGACGGGAGGTTTCTGACAGATGGTCTTCCCAAGGCGCCGCTTCAAAGATACACCTGGCACATCGGAGATAGGGCGCTGCTTTCCCATTTATGAGGCATGTAGCCTCGATCCCCAGGGGATCGGATTTCTTCTTTCTCCTTCCCGACTCTCTTCTCGAGGCCGATTCTTCCACTCCATCTTTCTTGTCTTATTCTTCTGACATGTCAGGCCTTTTCCGTCTCGAGGTATTTTATAACGTGGTGCAGGTAATACTGACCACCAGATAATGTATTTTATTGTAAAGTGTAAAATAAGTTAGGGTTAGGTTTAGGTCAGAAGATGTGTATAATAATAAGTCTGACCTCATTCCAAGGGTCGACAAAATTGATGATTTTGCAGTCCACAGTTAATAGAAAAGCGATTTTTTTCTCATTTCTTAGTTGCAGAGCTCAATGCTCCATGGTTTTAAGCTTTCAGTAGTTAAATGCTCCGCAGGAGTTATCTATGTACCACGCACCAGTGCTTGTTGGAAAGATGTTAATGAAGAAGGAAGGGTCCTCTCAATGATGTTGTTGGCACTCTGTCTTCTGGGTTAACGGTATTTTATGCTTTGTGTTCTTCATGTCCTTTGTTCTAATTCTTAAAGTAGATTAACAACCTCCTTTCTTTTCTACTGATAAACTATAAGCTAATGGTTGTATATTTCTTCGGTATTTAGTGTAGTGTGTTAGAGCATTATCAATGTTTTGAATGTTTAGCATAACTATAGGTAGATGAAATAATTCTAACTCTGCAAGATCTTTTTAAGTTTATTTGTTAAGTGTAAGCATGCTTGGAGGAAACCCCCACTTACCTGAATCCCCAGAGTTGATGAGTTGAAGATAACCAGCTATCCCCCTCAAAAACAGTCACATCTCCCAACCAAGCCCCGCACCATCAAGACCCGACTCTCACATGCTTGGAGGCCTGGGGAATCTCATTTCCCCAGACAACCTTTACAGGCGAAGTTGGCTAGTACCCCGGTACCTTGTGACAACTTACCTCTATTGGCGGACCTGGTCACAAATTCCCGTCAACAGAAACTAGCGTTAGAAGGAGGGCATGAACTCAACCCCCTCTCAAGATTCTAATTTTGCATTGCTCGAGGGTTCCCCAAGCCATAGTTTTAGGAGTCAAGCCTTCAGTGGGATTGGGTCATTCTCCCCAGTGAGATTCGAAAGAGTTCTTAGATCAACCCCCAATCTTGGAAGGTCTGTCAAACTCGAGCCTCCTACTCAAAAGAAACGGACCTCGAAAGTAAAACCAGCCACCATTGCCTGGGGATCTAGCATACCTCAGAATACCCAAGCCTCCTAGATGATCCCGGGAACTAGTGCTCAACCTAGCCAAAATTCAACTTCCCCAATGGCTGCATATTTTAGAAACACTGGGTCCCCGATGGGAACTTTTTTGGGTGCAACCAACGATTTACCCTCGCACCCAGAAAAGATTTGTCCATGATATGAGCACCTAGGCTCAAGAACCACAGAGGAACACTTGCAAGCATACAAAGATGCCATGAACCGACACTAGATCCAACATGAAGATGTTGTGACCCGGATGTTCCCTCTATCCCTGGGACATGGCGAATTGAACTGGTACCTTAACCTTCCCGCCAACTCCATCAATAGTTGGCAAGACACGAAGGACGCCTTCTTGGCTACCTTCCATGTACACATGGACCCAGCTTGGTCCCACAACCAGTTCATTTCCATCAGGAAAGAACCAAATGAGCCCCTTGCAGCATTCAATCACTAGTTCCAATGTGCCTTGAAGCGGTGCATGGGCCCCTTCATCCCATTCGCGGAAGTAACCATACAGACCTATCTCAACGCGATGGACCCCTTTGTTGCCACTCTCCTCTAGAGAACTATCACCCCGGGTGACCAGGATACTTTGGCAAAAGTTTACAACCTAGCCTTAGAATTGTCCCGCGGCCTCAACAAAACCCTGGGCGGGATTGGGCAGAGTACGCCATTCAACATGATGCCCGGTGGAACTCCTTACATCGGGGGGTATAACCCCAATCTAGTAATAGGTGCCCCCGCGATGGCCATGAATCCCTCGCCACCACCGATAGACCAATAGGCCCAGTACATATATCCATCACAGACTCAGACAATAACGAGTCTTGAATCCTTTCCTTGGAACTAGCCGCAACAAACACAACAACCATAGACACAATCATCTGGAGTGCCCTTCTTCCAGTCATTCGCAGCTGGAGGATTGCCACCTTCGACTCTGGCAAATATTGCTGCTTTCCCAGGGAACCAACAACAACAACCATCACATTGTGACGTGAACACTTAGTTGAAAGCCAAAGTCGAATCCCTCCAGTGAATGCTATCCACCCTGACTGTGGACATGGGTCAACTGAAGGCGGGGTCTTATGTACCCCAGAACTCTAATTCCCAGAGAGGGAATATCTTCTACGGCCAACAAAACAACAATGCCGGAGGGAGAAATTTTAACAACGGGCCTCAGCCCAACCAACAATAATGGAACAACAATGCAAACATCGGAGGTCTGCCTCTGAACCAAAATGCCAATTAGGGTGGTGCCGGACCATCCCATTTCGAGCCAGTCACAGATTTTCAGCCCATGACCAATTGGTGTAGATTGCATGACACAGGCTCCCACAATGAGGTAAACTGTGCCACGCTGGAAAAGGTCATCATGATTTCCCTTCTGGATTGACAATAATCATCTAATCCTACTCCCCTGGAGCCTCCCGTGCAGGAGCCCACTCACGGTGCATTCACCTGTGAGACCGTTTTCTTTGGAACCGCCAAAGAAGACAAAGAGGAATCCGAACTGCAAAGATTCTTTGACGAGTCGATTTTGTCCTTTGAGGCCAACGCCTTCACCAACCCACGAGCTTCTTACAACACTCGGAGCTAGGTTGGTAAAGGACCAGTTTACAAGCTGACACCTCCCAAGGATACTTCTCCTCGGGACAATACAACAAACTAACATGTCCCTCCAAAAGGTTCTAGCTCTAACCAAGCAAAAGACCCGGCCGAGGGAAGCCACCAATTCCCGGGAGGAAGGTTTGATATCACGAAGGTGTTAGAACAAACTACCACTTCCATGACCTTGATGGATGTTTTACTAAACTGTCCCGAGCAGAAGAAGTATCTTCTGAAGCTCTTGGGAAACCCGGAAGGTGTCAGTCACCCACCCAAGACTGTCTCTTTTGAGGACGCCAATGTGGTTGTCTTCCAGGGAAATAATGAAGATCCTCCATTCCTACTAGGCCTGAACATACAAGGCAAAAACATACACAACTTCCTAGTAGATTCTGGAGCTTTGGGCAACATCATGCCCCTATCCATATGCCAGAAGCTCATATTCTGACCCACCCCATCTAATGGTGCAGTAATCCAACTGGATAAAACTGTTGTGAAAATGGTGGGCCAATTGAAGAATGTCTGGATACAGCTCATCCAAGAGCCTTGAATAGCCAGCATAATTGATATCCAAGTGGTGGACATCCCAGAGACTTATTGGATGTTGTTAAGTCAGAATTGGTCTAAGTCCCTGAACGGATACTTTTCGACTGACTTCTCCCACTTATGGCTCTCCTAGGAAGGAGAATCAAACAAGATCCAGGTAGAAAGTGAGCCCCAAATGAAACAAGCCCTTACTGAATTTGGAAGGGTTAACGAGGTCTTATTCTCTAAGACTTCCCCGGGGGTGTACCAACCCCTTGAAATCCTAAAATTTGATTTTACACCTGGGGAAGATCCCATAGTTCTGCAGAGAACCCAAGACCTAGAATAAAAGTTGAGGGTTGAGGTTAACTCTCAGGGTGCCACAGTGACCCCCGCCACACTCCTATCCGACACTTGGTGCCAGGTACATTACCAAAAGCACTCAGAACTAGAATGCAAGCCTTGTCTTTCCATCGTTGCCTGCCACATTGACGCCCTCCAAAACAAAGAGCATGCAGCTGATTCCCCGGAGCCCAGTATTCCTACTAGAAGCACTTCTTCGGTGCCACTTCTTTGGGGATCTCAACCCCAAATCCCTCCGTAGGTAAAACCCACCCATGTACCATCAGCGCAGGAGGAAACTCGTCCTAAGTCTCCCAAAAACAATCCAAAGACTGCTCCATCTCCCCAGCTCCAGATGACAAGCGATGATTTATGGACCCTTAAGTTCGATGGGTCCTGATCCAAACAAGGCTGTGGGGCTGGAGTATTATTAATCAACCTGCAAGGGAAATCCTCCCTCGTGACCTACATGCTGTAGTTCAACTGCACAAACAATGTCATGGAGTACGAGGCCTTGGTCCTTGGATTCCTATTTGCATTAAGGAGAGGAATTACTCGCCTTCGGGCCCTGGGTGATTCAGAGTTGATTGTCAAACAATTCTGGAGTCAATACACGTGTCATGATAAGAGGCTGGCTGCATACCACAATCGGGCATGGAGCCTTATTGAAGATTTTGATGCCTTTGGCATTGATCTTATTCCCCGGTGATGGAATTATGTCCCAGATGCCCTCGCTATTTCTGCCAGCACACTTGAGCCCATGGCCGGCTCACGACTCTAGAGATTTTCTGTTGAGATGAACCCCACCCCATCTATTCCAGATAATGTCACCCACTTTCAGGTTTTTGAGGACGATCAACATATCCTGGCCTTCATGGCCAATGTTGGTGTCTTCGAGGACCAGATAGTGGAGGAACAAGACCACGATGACACTGGACAGGGTGATGAAGATGATGGGATCATGGACCTACCAACCAACACCATCTCAAAGGGGATGGTCGCGCTTGAATGAATTTTCAACTCAGACCCTAGGGGCCAGGAAAAGATATCATCCTCCTCTGAGGGAGGAAAATTTGAGAAAGTGAACATCGGCCAGCCCGGTGAAGAAAAGATGATACACATCGGTACCTCCTGTTCCCCTGATGAGAAGGAGAAGATTCTCATGGTTCTCCGAGAATACATAGACGTGATCGCGTGGGGGTATGAGGATTTGAAAATATACGACACATCCATTATGACTCATACCATCCCACTAAAACTTGATGCTAAGCCTTTTCGGTAAAAGCAACGATCAGTGAACCAATTGATCGAGCCTCTAATTCGTCGAGAGGTGCAAAAACTGTTATAAGCCCAGATAATCTTTCCAATCCAGCGTACTACGTGGGTTGCCAACTTGGTCCCTGTGAGAAAGAAGAGCGGTGAAATTTTCCTTTGTGTGAATTTTCAAAATTTGAATAGAGACTCCAAGAAAGATAATCACCCTCTCCCCTCGTTGGATGAGGTGTTGTAGATAATAAATGGATCCCAAATGATGTCTTTCTTAGACGGGTACTCCGGCTATAACCAAGTCATGGTTAAATACTAGGATAGAGACAAAATGACATTCACCACCAAGTGGGAGACGTTTGCATATCGGAGGATGCCCTTTGGCTTGATTAACGCAGGGGCCACATTTCAGAAGGCCATGGACATTGCGTTCGAGGGCCTTGTGAACCAGTGCATAATCATATACATGGATGATTTGACCGTCTTTTCCCGCGACATGCATGATCATTCCGCCCACCTCACCCAGATCTGTGAGAGATGTCGCCAGTACAGAATATCCCTCAACCCCAAGAAGTGCATATTCAGGGTCACTAAAGGGAAGTTGCTCGGGCATATTATCTCCGAGAAGGGTATATCCATTGACCCTGAGAGAGTTGAAGCGCTGCTAAACCTGCAAATGCCCGACATCAAGAAAGAGATGCGATCTTTCTTCGGAAAGATCAACTTTGTTTGGCGGTTCATCACTGGATTCGCCAAAATTGTGAAGCCACTCAACGAGATGATGAAGAAAGACACCAAAATTGAGTGGAGTCTTGAAGTAAAGCGGGCGTTCGCCCAGATTAAATAGACAATAACAGAGGCACCAGTCCTAGCTAGTCCAGACTACTCCCTCCCGTTTTACATTTATTCCTTTGCTTTGTCGTATTCTACCGTGGAAGTATTGACCCAAAAGGTTAGAGGGGAAGAACGACTAATAGATTTTATGAGCTCCCCCTTTAAGAACGCCGAAGTTTGGTATTCGTCATTGGAGAAGCAAGCCTTTTCTCTTGTTTGCGCTGTGAAGAAATTTTGGCATTACATTCTCCAGAGCAAGGTGTATGCTATTATCCCGGACCAGGCTATTAAATCTTTGCTGATGCAGAGTGAATTGGGTGAAAGACGGGGAAAATGGATGGCCATCCTCCAGGAATATGATTTAGAAATGCAACCCATGAAGATAGTCTGAGGCCAGGGACTAAGCATAGCGATGGCAGAAGAGACTCCCCATGTAGAATGTCAAACATACACAGTTGAGTCTATCACTTGAGACCCGTGGTACACCGATCTGGTGTATTTGTTGTTAAATAATAGATGTCTAGAGGGGTTACCCCCAACAGATGTCGCGCCCTGCAGTTGAAAAGCGCGCACTTCATGACCAAAAACTCCATGCTTTTCCATAGGAATTATGAGGGAGTGTACCTTCAATGCATCGATAGGGTCCAATCTACAAAAACAATTGAAGAATTCCATGGGTAGTTTGGGACCGGGCGTGGCTCAGCTGACACCACCACCCATTAGATCCTTCGGGATGGATACTATTGGCCCTGCATATTTAAAGATGTCTACACTCGCGTCAGGAAGTGCCATACTTGCCAAACCATGACACATCGTGAGCGTAACCTGACTATGCCTTTACAACCATTTTTTGAGGCTTGGCCTTTTGCCCAATGGGCATTTGACTTTATCAAGAAAATCAACCCAAACTCATCTGCCAACCACGGATACATCCTAACTGCAACTGATTACTGCACCTGGTGGTCTGAAGCCATACCTTGCAAAAATAATATGGCAGACGTAGTGGTCAAATTCCTGGAAGAAAATATCGTCACAAGATTCAGAATGCCCTTTGCTATAGTATGTGACAATGGTCTGGTGTTTTCTTCAGCGCAATTACTTGAGTGGACCTATGACTAGAAGATCACTCTAAAGTTTTCTAGCAACTATTACCCCCAGGGGAATGGTGTTGCTGAATCAACTAACAAAAATTTGCTTGAAGTGATCGAACATCTATTAGAATAGAATTCCTGGGATTGGCACCAAAAGCTGAGATTTACCCTCTGGGCAGATCGCATTTGAATTAAGGCTTCCCTAGGAACATCCCCATTCCATCTAGTTTACAGCCAGAACCCAGTGTTCCCAATTAACTTACAGATCCCAGTTTTATAGTTCATGCAGAAATTTAGCAACCGGGATAATATTGTGGAGGTTCGGTTCCTGAATCTGGTGCGGATGGAAGAGCAACGAGACACGGCCCTTGAACATTTTGCGCATCACCAAGCAGTAGTAAAATGATGGTTTGACCGAAGAGCCCAATATAAGGCCTTTCAGATTTCAGACTTGGTCCTTTTGTGTTATAAAGCCCGGGAAAAGAAAGGGAAGCACAACAAATTCTAACGGCTCTGGCTTGGACCATACTTGATCTCAGAGATCTGTGGGGCAAATACCTATCGCCTTAGTACCATGATTGGAGAACCCATCCCATTGCCTGTCAATGGACAGTTTCTCAAACATTACTTCGAATAAGGCAGGTTTGTCCAGAGTTGTATTCTATGTAAATCTTCTTGCTTGTAAATATTTCTTTCCCGGTGTCCCCATTTGGGGTGCCTTGTTTTGTAAATAGTTTGGCTGGCCATCCTCCGGGATCGCCCCCTTTCTTTTGTTTCACTTTTGGTTTTGTTTCTTTCATTTTCTTTTTCGGGTTTCCAATGTTTTGCTCCCCTTTTGTAGGCTGGTATGCTTCGCATAACATCTAGTCTCCAGGATGATACCTTTTGGCATGCCGGTGAACTTAGAATCTATTGTTAGCATGGTGGGATTAGTCCGGTCTCCAGAGTTATTTTGCAAGTTTGATAGCAAATTTATGAGTAGTCTTCATCAGATTTATCCCCAAAAGTCCGGTAATCAGTTAAATATAAAAATGTAGGAACAAGTAATCGGACACACCGAGGGTAGATCGGTCGCACTGGTTAGTTGACCTAAGTCTAAACTTTTAAGATTCTTTTCGGTTCTGGAGTTTTCCTTCCCCATTCAGAAAATTAAGGTGGGTGGAGGGGTGAAAGAAGTACCACCATTGAATTTAGCTAAGCTTAAACTTAATGGTGAAAGAAGTACCGCCCTCCCACCCATAAGAGAATAAAATAACAAAGAAAAGGATGGGACAAAACTCTGGTATCCGGGAGAAACGAGCGAACTTGATGACTTTGGGTTGATATACTTAGTGCCTCTTCTCTACTTCTCCCAGGGGTCATCAGCTTGATTTCCTTCCAAAGCACACACATCACAACTAATGAAAGACCATGGATTGAATCGCGTATGGCCAGATTTTCTCAGACATTTCACGCCTTGCAGGCAAGATGCTCTGAGTAACGATTAGTTCCTATTCTGCTAACTAGAGATTCTGGGGTTCTCAAATGTGCTGAGACATTCATCCCAGATAGTCACCATTTGTTATGCCCTAAATACCCGTCCCTACATTTTGTGTGCAAAATGTTGGGTCCCCCTTCTTTGCTTTTGGCTCTTGCATTGTTTTCTTTGCCTTTGTTTCTTTTGTTTTCTTCTCCGGGTTTTCCTTCCCATGGGGTTTGTTTTGTTTCATTTTTTGTTGTTTGTGTCTGCGGGACCCGGTCCTAGAGTGGGTTGTTTCCTTTCCAGAAGCCAAATTTTGGACTCTGAGATTCTCTACCATAATGTCTCCTTCTTGTAAGAAGACGTGGTTGTTTGGAATCCCTGGGCCTAGAGTCCAGAGGCTCGCCTGTTCTGAAGTTTGCGGAGGGAGGGTAACTTATTTTTTTACCTTAGGTATAAATAAGATTTACATGTCATTTTCACAGTTACTGTAATTAAAAACACTTAGAGTTTTCAGAGCAATTCCTTGGCGATTTGAGTCTGAATTGAGTGTGAAGTTCTCTGAGCTTAGTGGATAACGACGAGTCGATCTTCGGTAGTTGTTCGTGAGCATTGGAGGTCAAAGCTGTTGTAGAGCGATCTTAAAGCCTCTTCCCTCCACCGTACTTCTGATTCACAGGTTAGTTCTTCTGGTTCTTGCCCTTCATTTTTGTTTGGTTTGGTTTCGTGCTGGTTTGTTTCATTTTCATTTCTGGTTTTTGTCTCATTTTATTTTTGTGTTTTTTGTCGTTTGGTCTGCCACCCGTTGGTGGGTCGACTCTACTAGAGGGTTGTCCGTCCTCTGTGTAGTTGTAGGATGATGTATATTTTTTGTGTTTTGCATGTGTATATGCTTTGGCCCTCGGCCCTCATGTATATTATGTAGAAATTTTGTGTATATCCCACTGAGCTTGTGAGTTCTTTGTGCTCTGTCATGTATTTTTACCCCACAAGACAGAGCTTGTCGAGATGGAGTCACCACAGTTTGAACTTGGCACCTTGCTGGTTCAAACCATGGTGACTTTCTCTCTCCTCTGTCTCATCGCATTGATGGCAGGATTAATTTCCCACATATGACATTTAAAATGCATCCAATCTGGCATTCATTTGCCCCATGTTGGCCCACTTGTCCTAATCAATGCCATAACTGTCTTTACACCGCCTACCATTTTACCACATGCCAGCGCACGTCAGCCAAAGTATGGCTGCTGCCAGTCACATCGACAATAGCTAGTTTGTCCAGACTCCAGACTCCCAGCGGGACCTTGTCTTCTACCTTTTCCTTGTCACCATGTCAACACACTCCATAATGCTTAAGCCATGTTCATTTTTAGATACTTCATAGCTTTTGATGTGTGTGTTAATGTTTGTTTGATAGGTGCGAGCTGGTAAAGAATCTCCCAGAGTTTTAATTCATGTTTATATATGTGTCCTGATGGTTTTCCGGTCTTGCAGGTTGCTGATAAGTTGATTGAAAATGTCTGACAATTTTGCACCCCCTAATAGCTCAGAATTACCCACCACCTCTACCCGGGCAACCACAAAATCAAAGATGGAAAGAATGTTAGCAAAACTACCCCTAACCTCCAAGTATCTGAAAGATGGAGGTGTTACGGGGTCTAAGATAGACTCCAACGTTCATGAAATAACAGATCCGGGCCCCGGGGCTTGGGCCGAATTACAAGGTCTAATCCAGACCACTTACAGGTTGAAGGAACAAGGAGATAAGATAACCACTTGCCTAGCTGCCTCTGACATCATAAGGGACACAAACTTTCCGTACGTGGTGCAATCACCTAAACTAATCAGGTAGCTGGCAGTATTGTATAATGTGACCACTCATTCATTTTTGCTCCCAAACCCCCGACTGCTGCAATATCCTGCCACAATCGTCACATTGGACGCTCCCACCTTTGCTTTCAGGTTGGAAATTCCACAATTCAAAGGGTCTGCCATAATCACCAGGGCCAACTCACTAAAGGAATTCAGTGAGGCCGAAATCATTTCCCGGAAGCACCTCAATAATCATTGGTTAAAGTCTCCAAAGCGAGACTGCAAGAGAATGAACTTGGAAATTCCCCGCGGGGATTTCAAGGAGCCCATTCAAGTGGGCATTATATTTTTGTGTAGAATCTTTGGATGGCCCCACGCTCAAGAATTCTCAGCGTGGATGTATTACTTCTTGTATTGCATAACAACACACAACAGGACCTTCAACTGGGTGGCAATTATATCTAATCATGTAGATACACAAATGAGGACCATCACCCAACATTCACAATTTTATATGACTTCATATGTGCTGTGGGCATTGGCATAGCAAAGACTAGCTTTTTAAGGTCTGGGAATAGTCGGAGAACTCGAGAACGGCCCAAGACAGGTCAGACCTTGGGATCATTATCCCCAATTGCAGTGGGAGCTCAACTTCCAGAATTTCTACCGGGTAAATGACGCCTTCATTTACCACAACAATCTTACACTTACCCAAGATTTTGGGTACCGCCTCTCATAGGTGGAAATGACACTGGTCAATTCTTATGACCAATATTTTATTCAATTCAGGCATCACACATACATCAGGGTGACAGGCTTCAACAGGAAGCCCTACCTCCTTCCCCGGTATTGCGGGGATAGGATAATTCTTTTAGAGTTCTACAGGCAGATGATGGATCTGCACACCTTCTTCACATTGAAGAAGGTCGTCAATGTCCCATTCCCCTTTTCTTGCGGGGATTACACATGCAGCCTCACCATGGCCTGGAAGGTAGATAATGAGTTAAAAGGATTGGGGCTGGTTGAATTTAACTACACCTGGAGAAATTATGATCCCCATGGCAAGATTGCCACCGCACTACCTAGGGCGTCCCCGCCACATGAAAGTGATATTGAAGACTTCTGGGCAGATTTCCAGGATAGCTTTGATCTCAGGGCTTGGTAGCATACAAGAATGAGCAAAGGGCTCATGGAGGTGCTAGACCTTCAGACTTTTCTAAAGGGTTTCAAAGATGGCGGGCCGCTGGAAGATTCAGAATACAAGGGACAGGGGCTGGAAAAATTAGACCTCCCTCTAGTAGACTAGGCCACTCTGAAGGATTTAATGATCGAGGGGGTATGCCACACCATCCTTAAAGCAAGTCACAGGTACTTTGCCCAGGTATGCCCTAAGAGCACTTGAAAGAAAGCAGCGGTCAAGAAGACCATTCCTTCTTCAGCTGGCGCCGGACCTTCTTCGTCCGCCACACCCACTGAAGAAAGTGTGAGCACAGGAAAAGAAAAACAAGGAGTCCTAGTGCCCAAGGCGTCCCCTCAGATTCCCACACTTCTGATCACCAAGCTACATGATCAGATGGAGTTAACAAAATTGGCCAGCCAACAAATCAGCATGCAGGTGGCTGTCGGTCTCCCAATCACCCTAATGGCATCTACTCGCCCAACGGGACCCCCTTCGTTGGCAGCAATGATGAATAAGCAGACTTTTGTTGAGGCAGAGTCTTCCAACATTTTGGACACTGGGGCTTCTCTCACTAGGAAAAAGAAAACAACTGTGACCCCCATACCAAGCACCGCCCTTGGTATGCCCGAGAAGCCCCTAATACATGTAAGTTTGGATTCTCCCGAACTTGAGGATAGCTCAGACCCCTCTCTGCCACATGATGATTTTGATGACACCTTCTCAGCGGAGGAGCTCTTGGAGATCCAGCAAGGTGTCAGTACTGCAGTGAAATAAATTAAGTCTCAAGACGAAGAAGAAGCCCCTGCAGAGAAGGAAATTCCCGAAGAAGAAGATTCATCAGAGAAAGAGGCTCAGGGAGAAACCCAAACATGGCATGAACATGAAAGGATACCAGTCCAAGGGACTAAAGATTTGCCAAGGCAGCCTACGGATGAGCCCCCAATGGAAGGAGAACTCGGACCCCAGGGAACATCTGTACCTCCAACCATCACGCTCCAAGTGCCTTTGGAAACTTCGGGTGACCAAGTGCCATGAAGCACTTTCGGTGAGGTCGTAACAACTGCCTCCTTGTTAAACTTTGGCCAACAACCTCACCCACCTATAGAAGATGTCCCAATGGAGGAGGAGAATATTGAAGTAGATGAGGCCAATAAGGCCTAGGAACAACAACAACCAATGGACCAAGAGGTACCGGAGGAAGAAAATGAAGAGGCTGCCAGTGCCACTAGGGAAGATGAAGTCCCTGAGAATACAAAAATTGAGACTGGAGAAAATATCCTGGGTGATTTTGCGGAGGATGCCAGCATGGCAGAAAATATCAAGGATTACGGAGAACAAGAGACAAGAAAAGAACAGGAACAGGAAGAACTGGAACAGGAGCAGGAAAAAGTGCTAGAGGATAACGTAGACTCAGGGAATGCACCGTCAGATTTAGAAATGGATCCTAATGAATAGGTATTGGCAGTAAGGCCACCCCAGCCACCTCAATGGCTGGTAGAAACTAAGAATAGAAAAGCTCCGGTGGCGACTACAAGCGCTCCACTATCACTAGCTGAAATGATGGCTAAGAATGCTGAGACAAAGAAGCCTAAAAGGGCGTGGGTGGTCAATACTCTCCAGACCAACCCAGCAGGTAGCACCGTTGCGGTCATTGCAACACCCCCAGCAAACACAGATGTAGTGGTCGCAAGCCCCAAAGACTATAGTATAATGGAGGGAGAACTGGGGAAAAGAGACAATCAAGGAGAACTAGACTTGCTGAAGGAGGCTACCAAGGCGATAGAGGCCTGGTACATGAAGTAGGGCCATAAGATGCAAGAGGAAGGAGAGAAAAATGTCAATCTCCTCACGCTCAGTTGGAATTAACACAACCCTTGACCGAAGTCCACCACAAAACCCCCTCTTCCAGATTACCGCTTGCACAGGGCGACGTGGACTCACTACGCATAATGAAGAAAAAGGCACAAGCAGTGGACGGGTGGGCAGTCGAGCAAATAACAGTGATGAGAGAATTTCTGGCAGCGTCCCTCCCAGACTTCTACAGGGTAGATCTCACTCTTAGCCATGCGAGAAGCTCCACTCAGATATGGGAGCAAGACTTAAAAAAATATCAGAAATGGAAAGCCGGATTGGAAGAGATCCGTAGCATTGGCGAGGAAGTCACCACAGAGTCTGGCATTTTGGGGGAAGATCATATGATTCCCTCCAGGTCCAGTACTCCAGACTTGCCCTCAAAATTGAGGTTTGCAAGGAATTGGTTAAGACCTTAAAGGAGAAGATGACAGTTGCCTGATATCCCTTGGGCTTATTCTAGGCACTCGTGGTTGGGGTATCCCAAGTTGATCCCCTCACCACCGGGATGTGTACCCCAGAGGACTATGTCCTCAATAATTTTGACAAGAGGATGGAATCCCTATATCCATCGGGCGGAGATTTTGATCAAGGCAGGTTGTTCTGGTTGTCGAAGACCATGATTCGGTCACATGATGCCATCAAAATGGTGAACGAATTTCAAAGCAGGGCCGGAGAAGTTGAGGATGCAATGGAGGCTGTCCACAGTAGGTGGGATAGCATCTGGAGTATAGATGAGGAGAGCATAAGCCAAGTGTTAGAGGCTTGGGAAAAATCATAAGTCAATAAAGTTCTCCGGATACGGGAGAATTTAGCCCAGCATCATGTTTTGTATTCTTTATTCTTTTTGAACACAAGTTCCCAGATCCCAGAATTCTGGATCCCACATTTTTGAATTCTTCACGTGACCCGTGTCTCAGATCCCAATACTGACCGGTAACTTTTAGGATAGTAATAAAGGTTGTCAGAAGATGGATAACTGCAACAAGGCACGTCAGCTTGACGAGAGGTTTCTGATAGATGGTCTTCCCAAGGTGCGGCTTCAAAGATACACCTGGTGCATCGTGTTGATATTATGGCGACTGATCATGTAGTAGGTGTTGTAAAACCCTAAAATGGTCAATTTTAGAGGTTGCCCTAAAATGCATGTTATAAGCGTTTGAGATGTATAATGCATTGTATTGTGGTGTATGTTTTTTGCTGGATAATAAGAAAGGTTGGATGGCTGTGTAGGTGGACGTAGCCTAGGTTTTGGGTGAACCACATTAAATCTGTGTGTTATCTGTGTTTAGTTTCTTTCTTCTATTATTTCTGCATATAACTGTTTATTCTTATATTGTTCCGGTTCTGTCAAACCCTAACACATCGGAGATAGGGCACCACTTTCCCATTTATCAGGCATGTAGCCTTGATCCCCAGGGGATCAAATTTCTTCTTTCTCCTTCCCGGCTCACTTCTCGAGGCTGATTCTTCCACTCCATCTTTCTTGTCTTATTCTTCTGACATGTCAGGCCTTTTTCGTCTCGAGGTCTTTTGTAACATGGTGCAGGTAGTACTGGCCACCAGATAATGTATTTTATTTGAAAGTGTAAAATAATTTAGGGTTAGGTTTAGGTCAAAAGATGTGTATAAATAATAAGTCTGACCTCATTCCAAGGGTCGGCGAAATTAATGATTTTGCAGTTCATAGTTAATAGCAAAGTGGTTTTTTTCTCATTTCTTAGTTGCAGAGCTCAATGCTCCATGGTTTTAATCTTTCAGTAGTTAAATGCTCCCTGGGAGTTATCATTGTACCATGCACCAGTGCTTGCTGGAATGATGTTAATGAAGAAGGAAGGGTTATCTCAATGATGTTTTTGACACTCTGTGTTCTGGGTTAATGGTATTTTATGCTTTGTGTTCTTCATGTCCTTTGTTCTAATGCTTAAAGTAGATTAACGACCTCCTTTCTTTGCTACTGATAAAATATAAGTTGATGGTTGTATATTTCTTTTGTATTTAGTGTAGTGTGTTAGAGCATTGTCAATGTTTTGAATGTTTATCATAACTATAGGTAGATAAAATACTTCTAACTCTGCAAGATCTTTTTAAATTTATTTGTTAAGTGTAAGCATGCTTGGAGGAAACCCCCACTTATCTGAATCTCTGGAGTTGATGAGTTGAAGATAACCAGCTACCCCCCTCAAAAATAGTCACATCTCCCAACCGACCCCTGCACTGTCGAGACCCGACTCTCCCGTGCTTGGAGGCCCGGGGAATCTCATTTTCCCAGACAACATTTACAGGTGAAGTTGGCCGGTACCCCGGTACCCTGTGACAACTTACCTCTGTTGGCGGACCCGGTCACAAAGTCCCATCAACATATATATGTATATATATGTATGTATGTATGTATATACATATATATGTGTGTGTGTATACACACACTTGTGAATTGAATATGCTAAACAAGAAAATTCATGACACCACCAACTTTCATAAATTTTGAAGTTCAAATTCTCAAGTCTGAACTCCACTAGAAAATTCATGGGACCGCCTACTTTAAAATAATCCTAAAAAATATTGGCAACACCCACTGAATTTTTTTAGATATCATACAAAAATACAACTACTATACTTAAAGATATTCAAATAGATTTCACTTGCAAATGTAAACATGGAATTCACATCAAACAATTATTGCACAACACATACATTCATGAAGAATAGATAGTTTTATTTTAATATAAATTTGACTAGTGTAACACTACACAAAAACATATGATTAGCACTATCAACACTATGCACAAACATATGATTAGCACTACATGCAATTTAAAGGAATTCATCCACATGTCAACAAGGAAGATATTCTAATCAATATGTTATTCTAACTAATCAACATTTAGATATAGTTGGACTATTGGGACACATGTATTTACTTTATAGATCTGTTGAATCATTTTTCTTGTATACATCACCTAATTATGTAATCAGGGAACCTTTGTGATACTTTATATAAGAGATTTAGATTTCAGTTTATGATTTAGTTTTGATGAAGTATTACATTAAATTAGTACGAAGATGTTATCATGAGGTAAATCAGTTTGTGAAATCAAATATGCTTATTTAATTAAATGCAGATATTGTTTACATTTTAAAAGAGTTATTATTCAATGCAAATGATAGTGTATGATAGATTCTATTATGTTTCATATGATGTTTTATTGGACCTATTGATGTGTGCAGGAACAATGACCATGGTACTAAATGAGGATTTATGAATGAACTTATGTTATCATTGTGATGCTAAGGTCTTGTTTATAAAAAGAGACATGGACCTTGTTGTATTGTGTTTGTATTCGTAAAAGTGTGAATCATGATTGTATTTAATTTAATTTAGTAAATGTGTAAACAAGGCATGCTTATGTAATATTGTTGTGTCACTTGACACATGTGCACTCTATATGTTAGCATGGCTATTAGATGTGATTAAATGTAGGCTTAACTCTAATCCAGGGGGTTACCTAGTGTAGTACCCAAGCTTACCTTGAGTTAGGAAACTTCTAGATGGGTCAATTTGACTTGAAAATCGTGAGTTAACTTTGGGTAGAGTTTAGGAGGGTCTTTTGGGCTCCCAAAGGGTAACTAGGGTCAAAACTAACTACCCCACTTGGTACCTTAGGGGTTAGGGGTCATTTTCAGCCCATTAAGAGCCTTAAAACTCATTTATGTCATCCCTAAAATCTTCATTTTGAAGAGTGACGAGTTTGGAGAGTTGGAAAACTTTGGATAAGCCATCCCCTCTTTCCTTGTTTGCATTTAACTCCATTTATGAAGAATGAATGCAAGTGGGAGATGGGATGGGTTAGGGTCTCCTCCGCATTAATGATTCCTAGTATTTTAGGGAGAATGCCTATATAGGGAAGAGTATAGTGGGAGCTTGGGTTGTTCACCCACTCTCTACTTTTAGAGACAAGTTCAGTTGAGAAGGAGAATTTTGGAGAAGGAAGTGGATTGGAAGGAAAAGCTCTTCACAAGCCACCATTCTTTTGTCATAGCTTGGATTTAGGTTGGCTCCTTAGAATAGAGTAGTTTTAATGTTGTTTATACATGAAAATATTAGAGCTCTATTAATGGAGTCTTGTATGTAGTTTGGATACTTCGTGTAAGACTTGGTTTGTGTATGCATATGTTGTACATTTTATTTTGTGCATATACTTGTTTGGGAGTCTTCAAGGCACACTCACCCTTGGGAAGGTAGAGTAACCATGAAGGGGTGATAGAATGTAGAATCTCCCATGTGTGGAGGGATAGACATAGGTGTTTTTGTTCCCCATGATGCCAAGCAAGCCTGACGACACCAAGAGATCATAAGGAGAAGTTTTGATGGTTGGAGGACATGGTTTTTATGTCTTGAAGAAGTTGGTTGTACAAGTCCATGTGTGGATTGCTTTCATTATTTTGTGCTTTGGCTTCTCCTCCTAAGTTAGTCCACTATCACCCCATTTTTAGAGGGCCTCTTGGAGACCTTCTTGTTGTTAAGCAATGGGAGGGAATTTTCTTGTGGTATTGTTGAGTGTCTAAAGTTTTTGTGTATTCCTATTTGTATCCCTGTTACATTCTTGTATCTCCTAGCTCAGGAGTGGCCTTGCAAAGGCCTAGGCTGGGAGGTGAGCCTCAATGGTCAACCCACTATTCTTATTACAAGAAATTTTCTAGACTCTCTTGGAAGGCTTGCGAGGAAGTTTTGTTGTAAAATTCCTTTCAGTAGTGTTTTGTAACTCGGGATGTGTTTTGAATCCCATGTTATATTATTGAGTTGGCATATTGTACGGAAGTCATAAAGATTTACTCTTTGAAGATTTGAAACCAAACTCATTGTAAAACTGTATTTGAAAATAAAATAAAAAAGAAAGAACATCATTACCCTATGCTTGTAATATATGAGTTTACCATAGATTGCTTATAATGATACTTTATGGAGTTCAAGGGAAGGATACCCTCCTATTTGTTTTGATTAAATGTAGGTTTAAATCATTTGTAAAATTTATGTTACTACTTTACAAAGACATTAGATAGTTGTAAGTAGAGTCATTTTTATGTATCTGAATTAGAAGGAACTCTCCTCTTATTGCAAAGATGTATTTAGTGGTTAATATTTTAAAGAATTTTCTTCCTATGTGGATTATATAAATAAAATCATGAGTGCTTACTATCCTTAGGTTTTGTTGCTTCTAAATTATATGGACTTCATTATATTAAGGAGACTAGGAACTAATTCTGTAATATGAGGAGATGATTAATTAGCTTTACAATTTAGAGTATAGATCTAAGGTTAATTTGTGAAATAATTACTATTGTTAGATATAGAATAATAAAGTGGCCAATTTTACCTCTTTCTAGTTAAAATAGTTGTATGCTCAAAATAGGAAGTTCTTTTTATAGAAAGAATACAAATTCTATTAATGAATTTCTTCCAATAAACTATATAGGTAATCATGTTAATTTAAGCATACAAAGATAATGAATTTTCTTATCATGTGAGTATTATAATATATAAATAAACATAAATGAGTATTTTTTTTAAATTATTAAGACATCTTTTAAATGACAATTTATATGTATATAAATATAGTAATAGATATATTTATAGTATATATATAATCATTATTTTAATCACATCTACTTAGTATATTTATTAACTATTCATTCTTTTTTTCAGCAATAAAATTAATAATAGGTTAAACTGAATAAATATAACAACAAAATATATTATTATACAAACCCTATTATTTCAGAAAATGAAGTATTGCTTATAATAATAATAATAATAATAAAGATTTTAAAAATGAGGGTAAAAGGTTTTGGGTTGGGTGAGGAGGGCTGAAACCCAACTCCATGACCCCCTATGTGTAAGAGTGGGGTGGGGAGGGCCAAACCTTCCCTGACCCATGGCAGTCGCGTGCTGCGGCTCCCCCATAGCAATGGCCCGAGGGCCACTGTCTGTGGAGGACCGCAAGGCGTCGGTCTACCCTAGGGGGGGTAGGGCCGTCTCATCCTCCGCCTCCCTTCGCCTCCTTTAGAAAAAAATGTTGCGCCATTTTCCCCGCCTCCTCAGTAAAGAGCGCCCCCTCCTCTATTGTTTCCTCCATCGTCCACTCCATCTCTTTGCGGATTAAAACTTCTTCGTCCGTGTTGCGACACCTTTAAAACCGCTACGCATCTCCGCCATCTCCTCCCTCTTCGCGACCTCTGCATCATTCTCGTGGTTCATGGAACCCTAACCCTAGCTTTTAAAAAATATATATAATATAGAATAGAATATAAAAATATATATAACAGAGAAGTTTAAAATTGAAATAGGTAAGAATGTATGGCTTTTATAGGAAATAATTTAGAATAAGATCATAGATTAATAGTATTTGTTTCCATATCTGATTCAATGGATTTCAAATTGAATCAAATTGGGTTCATAGTGAAGAATCTAGACTTAGGGGTAGAAACCTTTAGAAGGTTTTGTTAATTAATTAGATTAACCTTAAATTGATTAAACATTAAATTTTAATTAACAAATTAAAAGAGATTCTAATTTATTTCAATTTAATGTTTTATGTGATTTTCAAGGATTTAATAATTGTGTAACAAATGAAGTTTAAATTGTTGAGTTTAATTAACTTAGGTACAAGGGGACATTATTTAATGTATATTTAAGGCATTAATAAGTTAACCCTTATTCGTATTATAGGGATTTTTTTTTTGGAATTAAAATATGGATATAATATCTAATTAGTTAAAATAATGAGTTTGTTCATTACAAAATGTTAGACAGACTTAATTAATGTCTATTGTATGCACTCTAAAATGGTCGCCTAGACTTTGGGCCCCGTTTATCATTTTATCAATTTATCAAATTTTTGAATCAATGCTTTGGAATATTTTCATTTCAAATCAATATCCTTGATCAAATTGTAATTAATTCAATTATTTCAATATTTCCTAAGGTTTGATCATTTTTATCTAATTAAAAGATTTAATTTCCTTTTAATTAAATAAAATTTATCTCATTTAATTAAAATATTTAATCTCCCTTTTAATTGAATAAAATTTATCTTATTTAATTAAAGTAAATTTCTCTCTTTTAATTAAATAAAATTCCTCTTATTTAATTAAATTCAATTTCCCCCATTTAATTAAATAAAATTCTTCTAATTTATTTAATTATAAAGAAAATCCCTCTTTTAATTAAATAAATAAAAATCCCAACTTAAAGCTCTTCTTTTGATGAAAAAGGAAATAAATTAAATAAAAATTCATTTTTCATCACATCTTCCTAAGTGGTGAGTTTTTGCCTCTTAATCTCAACCATTGATCAATTCTTTTTGCCTCTTAATCTCAACCGTTCACTTTCCTATATAAGTAAATCTCTCATTCTCATTTAGAGATCATTCACAATTATAGTATTGTTATGCTGCAGGTTTGGAGAGCAATTTTGGAGGAGGATTTGAGCACTTTGGCTTGGATATTGCAACTTCTCTTTTCTTGTCTTCTTCTTGCATCCATGGCTATTCATGTAGATTAGATTCATGTTTATTTTCATAGATTAGATTTGCATATTTCCTTTCATAGATTAATCATGCATTGTTATCATTTAGATCAATTTCCTTTTATGCATTGCAATCATATAGAGTAGATCTCATTTTTCATGCATTGAATCTCTCATTTTATGGTGTACTTGCATGGGCACTAACTAGGTCAATCTGAGGGTCTCCATTACAAACCTTTGCACTCCATGACTAGAGAGCTATGAGTTGATATTTGAGGCCTCATTCTTGAGCAACCTTGGATGGAATGATTCATAGAAGTGTGACACATTTTCATCACACATTTTTGGCGCCCACCGTGGGGCAGAAGATTCATTTTCTGTCACATAGCTATTTTTAGTAATTTATTTTTGGATTTTCAAATTTTTTATCTTTTCCGTACTTGCTATTTTTGTCTGCAAGGAAAGTTCGCACGAGATTTTGTAGGTCTGGGCACAAGATTTTGCTAGATCTGGTGTTTTCTCACGCAGTTCTGTGTACTTCACGCGACACTGTGTACGTCCTCGCGCAAGATTCGACATCAGGCCGTGATCTGACTGGTTTGCTATTTTTCTATATTTTTCTATTGCCTGTGCATTGTTTTGCATGGCTGTGCATTCCTTCACGCAAGATTTCTATTTTCTTGTGCGGCACTGTGTGGATCCTTGCGCAGCACTGTGTGTTTCTTCGTGCGAGATTCTGTACCAGAGATCTATTTTCATTGCTATATATTTTATATCTCTAATTTTTTGTGCTAACCACTAATGTTTACTATTTCTAGTGGTTTGTGATTTGATGTTGATGATTTGGACTTGCTTGGATAAACAACAAAACGGTTCACGTTGCATTGGATTTGAGGTATTTTGTTGATCTCTATAACATTTGGATTTTGGAAATAAAATGAACATCTCATGTATTTAGCTTGAGCATTTTCTTGCTTTCATAGATCACATTTCCAATTGGTGCTCTAAAAATGGACCTAGATTTACTTTCTTGTATATATGTTTCACATAGTTAATTAAGCCCTATGAACACTATTTGTGGCGATCTTGAGAGAGTGGGCTTCATTCGCTTGTCTTACATGCGAAGCTCTTCTTGACGATAGATCCCCTTGTAGGTAGGGAAGGATTTTGTTTTTACCTCATTGGTCAACTTGGTTTGGGCTTCAAATTTTGGCTATACTTTCCCTGTTTGGGGAGATTGGTGTCATTTGTTGTTGTGTGAACCTTGAATGATGTGATTTCAAATTAGTGGGTCAATTAATCTTGTTTGCTATGTTTTGGTAAGGTGAAGAGGCTAGGGGATTATGCTCTTTTCCCTTTTGGGAGAATCAAAAATTTGGAACCCTTAAATCTGAACCAAGTCCCCATGTGGTCCATATTGTAAGTCTTCCTTGTTAGAGAGGGTTAACTGTAGTGGACATTCCCTTTATTGGGTAAACCATGTGGACAGAACCTCAAGCAGTAATAGCCATTTTTGCCATGGTAGCAACAACCGCTATATAAATGTCCTTGTGGAAGAAATCTCCATGGGTGTAGTTTCTTGTGGGTTGTCAGATCTCCTTAGCAGCTCCTGATTGATTAAATTCTTGGACTGTGTCAAAACCTCGGTGCGCCAAGATTGGATTTCACCCACTTGAGATTGCAAAAGTTGCAGAGTCAAGCCATTAATAAGAACCATAGTGCAACCAAATTTTTCTTTTTTAGGACTATGTGTGTGATTGGAAAAAATTTTGAGAACATACACAAGCAAAATTCTTATGGAGTAGAATACTATGACACTATCCATGTTCATGTGCAAGGTTGCTTTGTCCCTTGCTCATTGTTTGAAGACATTGATTAATTGAACTCCCTGATTGATGTCTTATGTGCTTGATTCATGATAAAATTTGTTAATGCACCTAGTTGGTTATTTAAAACAATTAGAATCTAAGTTCTGTGTCCTTTCCTCGTGCGATAAACCTATTTTCTCACGCCGTTTACGGTGTTTCCTCACGTGGCTATTTGAGAATCCTCATGTGAAACTTTGCCAATTTTCTATCTATTCTGTTTCACTAGTCCTATTTTCTCATGCCGCTTGATGCATTTCCTTGTGCAAT
The DNA here is from genome assembly GCA_018584345.1 of Thuja plicata. NCBI lineage: Eukaryota > Viridiplantae > Streptophyta > Pinopsida > Cupressales > Cupressaceae > Thuja > Thuja plicata. The sequence goes on along the minus strand of MU223332.1, from coordinate 4,336,087 downwards.
CCTGCAAATCCTCGCATGAGACAACATTTCCTCGTGCGAAACTGCCTTCTGCTACTGTCTTCTGTCATCTGCCAACTTGCCAAATCTGAATTCCTGAGTTATAAAAACTTCAATGTATCTTCTCAAAGAGTGTTATGACATGTTGCTCAATATCTCAATGACCTTAAAAGGTATCAGATTGCACCAAATGAATCTTGGCCCTCTTTCTTCCACATATACCATGTCTTCCTAGTCTTCCATTTCCATTCTTCTCTTCTTCTTTCACGCTTCTTCCTCTTCTTCCTAATATCTTCACATCTTCTTGTTTCTTTTCCTCTTATTATCTATTCTACCTTCTTCTATTCATCTCCTCTTGATTCCTCTTCTTCTAGAACCATGAATTTAAAATATCTTGTTATGGAACCTCTCTTGAGATTAGATGATCTCAAACTTATTGCTCAATTCAAAGAGCAGGTTTTCTCAAAAAAATTCATGGATGATAAATTCCAAAGAAAAATAGAAAAGAAGACGGATGAATCAGATGCCTTTGCTAGGATTGTAGGCAAGATCTCCTCACAATATCTTTCTGCCAAACATCTTTCATCTTCTAAATCTTCTCATCATTCTTCATCATCCAAATCTTCTTCTTCCACTAAATCTTTATTTTCCTCTTCTTCATGATCTCGTTCTTCTTCTACTTATCCCAAGCGTTGTATTTCTCTTCAAAATGCATACCATAATGAGCAACATGATAATCCTTGTGATACCTCTTCCATGAAGAATGACACGCCCATCTTTGATGAAAATTATGACTTTGATGATCCCAACTATTATGATTCTGATGACAATGATGACTATGATTATGGACAAAATAGTAATACCTATGACTTTGATGCCTATTCTGATGATGGATATTATGATGAAACACATAGACATACTTATGACATTTCTATCCCTAAGAGTCCTCCTTGTCGTGTGCTCGCGCTTACTAGGGATGGGGGTTCACAGTGGAGAGATTGTGATGGTGATCCATATGATTCTAATTTTGAAAGAGACTTTGATGAGTTTTATGAACAATACTTTGATGATACATATGAGGAAGAGAAATCTTTCCATGCTAATTATAAACGTCAATTCCATAAGACTTTCTCCTCCAAGTATTCTCCTGCTGAAAATAAAGATTGAACTCTCAAGCAAGATCATGTTAATGATGAACTGTTGTTATGTGATGATTCCCTTCCATCCGCTACTTCTTCCAATATTCATACATCTCCTAAAGTTTCCATATCTTCCACAAATCCTTCATCCAACAAAGATCCTAATGCTTTTCATGCGGTTCCCTATAGTTATCCTCAAGGGCTACCTCTTAAATAAACTCAAGCTAAACTTCACTTGGTTGCAAATACTTTCGATAATGTTAAACCTAAAGAGCCTAAGTCTTTATATGCTATAACACCTACTTCAACTAATCCTTCCCCATCTCTTCCCAAGTCTTCCATACAATTCCAACATGCTTCCTTGTCCTTAGAAGTGGCTCCATGTCAAGAGGACTCTAAAAATGATAAAGAAAAGAACATAAAGAAAGATCAAGATCAAGAAATCTCCATGTATTCCAATCCTTTTTATGATGTCTCTTACCCGCGTCATGGTTCTTTTGATCCCTTACGCCTTTTCTCATTCATTCCACCTTGTCTTAAGTCTTCTTCTAAGCAAGATCAAGTTACTGCTTCCAATGTTGAGCCTATTAAAAATCAAGAGAAAAATTATGCGCTTAGGCTATCCAAAGATCCTTGTCAAGATCAAAGTCTTCCATCTTCTTGTTCTACCACTCCATGTTTGCTTCCACTTTCTACTCTTCCTAAGTCTTTCCAAGCTCCAAACAATATTATCAAAGAAGGTGCTCCTATTCAAGATATTCACGATCCTATTGAAAATCCTAATGCTCACTCTAAAGATGTTGATGTCCTTGGTTGTCATATACATGCCAATGAACTTATTGATTATCCTTTTGCGTCTTCCACGTCCATCCTTGGACCTCCTCCACCAATACTAAGGGCTTCATGTTTTCCTTTCATCTTGGGTCCTTATGTCCCTTCACTTTCCCCTCCTAACCCTCCTAATTCTTCATCCATCTTGGGTCCTTACATCCCTCCATCTCCTATCTTTCCTCAAGATCAACATAGATGCATGCCCTTGAATCCTTTTCATCCATCTACCCATCTAAACCAGTCATATTCTTCTTCTTCCTCCATAAGTCCCAAGTCTTTTGGAAGAAACTTGAATGTTCAATACAAGAAAAAGAAGCAATATAAGAATCCATCTAAAAAAGAAGATCACCATGCCTCCTCTAATTGACATGGGGGCATAAAGTCAAAAGAGATAACTAAGAAGAAAACTACAAGACAAGTATGGGTTCCAAAATCCATCATTGAAGATATTCTCTTTAAATCATCAAAAAGAAATGAAAAGCCTACGACTATATGAATTCCAAAGTCTCTCTTGAAAGAGTCTCATGTTGAGAAATAAGTGAAGTTGACATTCAAGCTTCCAAAGGCTTCCACTTCATCTTCTTCCAAAAACATTCTTTCATTCCACGCGCCTAAACCGCAACCTCTGTTATCCATTCACCATATTCCTTCACGTATTCCTTCATTCACATTTCCTCCATCCTCTCGCAACCCTTCAAGGTGTGTATTGGCGTTGATCTTGCCTTCTTTTCCATCTACCCTTTCACAATCCTTCCATTCACTATCCTTCTATCTTTTATCTTTTTTCCTCATTTGTCTATTCCTCCTATCTTCCAACCTCACTCGCTTTGCATAAAACCTTATCCTCCATTTTTCTCTTTCATCTTCCTTTTCTTATCAACATCTTTGAGCATATCATTTTGAATCCTTGACATATCATGATTTATCATTTCAAGGAGCATTATATAAAAATCTTGCCTTCTTCCAAAAAATAAAAAAACAAAAAAAAAAACAAAAAATAAAAAATAAAAAAAATAAAAAAAATAAAAGAGAAATAATTTTGTTCTATGGTGAAAACCACTCCATTGTGGTGCCTTTGATAAGTACCATGATGAAAACCTGGCAATCATGCATCATGCATAGTTCTTCTACATCTTTCATCTATTCTGTATTCTCTCTTTGATCTTGACATTGTTGATCTATACACGAATATTTGGGCTATCTTGTAAGCTATCTTATGATGATCTTGCTTTCATTCTTTCATGTTTAGCCTTCATATCTATCTTCCTCCATTCATTTTCTCCTATTTCTATCCTTTTCCCTTTTGGTCTTAATCTAATAAAAGAAAGAGAAAGAGTAAAACATGGTACTATGAAGCCTCTTGACATGTCTACTCCTTTGGACTGCATCATTTTCTGCTCCTGCATTACGCTTTTGTGACTTATCCTATGCCGGCCCTTCATTGCTTGTCCAAATGAGCTTTACATGATATTTCTTTTCTTTTCCCTAGCTTGGGTACGCTTGAGGAGTTTGTCTTTGAGTATTTCTTCCCTTCATTCTCCTTCATTCTCCTGCCTTCCATCTCTTGGACACTAGCTTGCTAATCCTTCCTGTCCTCCACCTTGCTAAAACATTGGGACTACACAATGTGATCTTGCTTGAGAGTTTGATGCCCATTCTGTCTAGGGGCATCCCTTTTGAACATAATTATTGATTTTGAAAAAATTTAAAAAAAGGGTATATATTTTTAAAAATTCTAAAAATCAGAAAATGTCCTGAAAAATGATCATCTTAGTGAAAACCTAGCAATAGGTGCTTTGATGTATCTCTAAAAAAATTATATATTCCAAAAAATACAAAAAAATCAAAAAATAAAAATAAAAATAAAAAAAATAGAAAAAGTGCCTTGGTGAAACCCTGGAAACAGGCCCCTTGGTAGCAACAATTCAAAAAAATTATAAAAAGTCTTGAAAAAAAGAAGAAAAAAATGAAAAATAAAAAAATTGCAATAAAATCCAAGTGGTGAAATCCTGGAAATGGGCGTTGTTTGAGGTCTTTGCACCCCTATTTCTTAGCGCGTGACCTCAACACTTAGCCTTTCTCCATCATGCCTTGTTCTTGTTGCCTTGGTTTAGAATTGGTCTTTATCTTTGTCTAGGGGGCATAACTGTATTAGCTTTAGTCTCTTGGATGCGTTTGTCTTTAGGACACCTCACAAATGATGTTTTTCAATACCACTCTCAACTGTATTTTTTAATACAACTCCTAACATTGAGTATTTTTCAATACTTATCAGTTTGGTCTTACCCATTTTGTCATGTGGTCTTACCTTCTTTCAAGCATTCGATCCTTATCCTCGGAACTCAGTATCAGTTAACACACTTAAATTTTTAAACGCAACACTTAATGCTTGAGCTATGTCATGATCTTTTCTTTGTGTGTTGACTGTTATTGATTTTCATTGAGTGTCCTTGTCTCAAAAGTCTCTCCGTGATGCATAGCTAGAGGACTTGGGGCATAGAACATGTTTTTATCTGCTTCCTGCTTTATGCTTCACTATTTTTTGCACAATCATTCTGCTGGTCATCCTGACCTCTATGCCTTGATGGGAGTGTGGTTTTTCTATATTAAATTGGGTAAGCTAACATCATAGTCATCTTGACCTTTATGTCTTTGATGCTTATGTTAGAATCTTTCCACATTCCAATCCAATATAAATCACATTCATATCTTCATAGTTACACTTGTGACTAGTGATAATTGTGTGATTTTTTTATGTCCGTTAATAATGGCCCAATGATTAAAATAAGTTCCTTAAAATTCTCTAATGAATGATGAACACAAAGACCTATGTTATAGTTGCTCTATTACAAGTACACCTTTGCATTTTCATGTAGCTTGCATTGTTAGATCTCATATTAGTTTGCATTTTAGGCTGCATTATGAGTTTGCGAGGGTTTTCCTTCATCTTTCTTGTGGACTTTTAATCAACTCTGATCATATTTTGATCTTCATTTCCTTATCTTCTTTCGTGATCTCAATCAAAATTTTCTATCTTAAACAGTTGATTGATTTTGAGTCAAATTCTCTTTCTTCTCTCCATTTCTTTCCACTTCTTCCAAACTTCTATCTTTCATTCGCTTTCACCCCACTTCTTTTCTTCTAATTCAATCTTGGGGCATAATCTTTCGTGCTTAATGATCTACCTTGGTTATGTGATCTTTATATCTTTCATCTTACATCAAGAACCTTATCTTTAGTTCGATTTGATCAAATTTATCAATTTGCTATTTCTTCTCTATCTCATTTTGATTTTGATCACGAGGGGGCAGTACCTATCAAACTTTAATCTTTGATTCAACTTTATCAATTATAGAAGTCTTGCTTGAGATTCTTATCTTTGACATGTCAATCACTTATTTCGGTGTTGACTTTATCTTTTTCAATTGTGCTTATTTTTGTCTTGATGTGTTCCCAAATCGATCACACATTTGGGTTGTTTTGTGATCCCAAGTTGACCTCACACTTCAACTGCATTCTTTGACTACATGTGTTCCCAAGTTGACCACACATTAGTCAAAGAGGGGCAAATGTATGCACCCTAAAATGGTCGCCTAGA
>MU223332.1:4317544-4330191 GCA_018584345.1 Thuja plicata | reverse complement strand
AAATTCAATTTCCCCCATTTAATTAAATAAAATTCTTCTAATTTATTTAATTATAAAGAAAACCCCTCTTTTAATTAAATAAATAAAAATCCCCACTTAAAGCTCTTCTTTTGATGAAAAATGAAATCAATTAAATAGAAATCCCTTTTTCATCACATCTTCCTAAGTGATGGGTTTTTGCCTCTTAATCTCAACCATTGATCAATTCTTTTTGCCTCTTAATCTCAACCGTTCACTTTCCTATATAAGGAAATATCTCATTCTCATTTAGAGATCATCCACAATTATAGTATTGTTATGCTGCAGGTTTGGAGAGCAATTTTGGAGGAGGATTTGAACGGTTTGGCTTGGATATTGCAACTTCTCTCTTCTTGTCTTCTTCTTGCATCCATGGCTATTCATGTAGATTAGATTCATGCTTATTTTCATAGATTAGATTTGCATATTTCCTTTCATAGATTAATCATGCATTATTATCATTTAGATTAATTTCCTTTTATGCATTGAAATCATATAGAGTAGATCTCATTTTTCATGCATTGAATCTCTCATTTCATGGTGTACTTGCATGGGCACTAACTAGGTCAATTTGAGGGCCTCCATTACAAACCTTTGCACTCCATGACTAGAGAGCTATGAGTCGATATTTGAGGCCTCATTCTTGAGCAAATGATTCATAGAAGTGTGACACATTTTCATCACACATCTATATCCAATTTTGATAATTGGATTTAAGTAGAAGACGTATGTAATTTTAATACATTATTTTTAGGTGATCGTTAAAATATGATTAATTAAGTATTAATGATATAATTAAACATTAATATTATTAGTTAAATTGACTCATTGCTTTGAGAAAGCATCCAATTTATGACTAAATGAGTAAATGATCAAACTGAACATTAATTTAATGATCCTTTAAAAGAAGGTTAATTTAGTGGAAGTGTTATTGTTTAGTTTAAAATTGAGATCTTTATAACCCTAGTGTTTACTTTATCTTATGAAGCAGTTTAGAGATCTTTTTGGTTTAAACGACTAGTGGATTAACCTAGTCAACGATCTTGCTTATTAAACCTATTTCAAGTCCTAAACACATAAACGGTCCCCTCTTGAACCTTCTCATCTAAACATCATTATGTGTGCTAGTATCAACTTAGTTAAACATAGTTAACATTAGTACTTAGGGAAAAAAATGTGTAGTTGTGTTTTGCATAATTTTTGGGCATGACATTTTGGTATTAGAGCCATGTTTGCAACATTGGAACCTAAACCCACTACCTAACAACTAAAACATTGTCCTTTTGTGTAGGATGCCTTCTTTTACGTGATAGGGTAGTAAGCGTGGACAAGGTTGTCAGCATACCCCCTCGGTTCGAGAGGAGGTATGACCAGAGGTAGAGGTTCTTGGGGAAAATCAGGATCCTCCTCCCAAACCTCCTAACCCGAATGCTGACATATTTATGGCACTACATAACCTTTCAGGCATCATTCTAAACATGATGCCTCAAGTTGCACAACATAATGTATAGCAGGATAGAGAAGGATGAGAGTCCTCAGTCAGAGAGTGGAGTAGGAGTCCACCTCCTAAATTTGCTGAGGAATAGGAAGAGTATGAGATTGGTTCCATTGGGGGACTAGAGCCTCCACCCAGGATTGAGGCTCAAAGGTTTGAGAGAGCACCCGTTGATATTGGAGATCAAATTAGGGATTTGATGCGGCTTCATCCACCTCTATTATTAGGAGGTACAAATGGGATGGGTGTCGAGTCTTTTCTTCTAAGCCTCGAGAGGTGTTTTGGGTTGCGTGCCTATGGGAGCAACCTTATAGAACATTTTTATATCCACCTACTTAGAGACAAAGCCTCTACTTGGTGGAGACATGAGGAATCCAAGGGACACCTAGTCATTAACACCCTTACTTGGGATCCCTTCCTCGAGATTTTCAAAGCTAGATATCTCTTCGAACTATTCAGGCAGCGTCGTATAGAGGAGTTCCATGATCTCCAGCAAAGGGGTCTGTTAGTAGCCCAATATGAGTGAAGGTTTCTTGATCTCCTCCCTTATGTGGAGTATATGGGGGACAAGAAGTTGCAAGTTAACCGGTTTATCAAGGGGTTGAATCCTGCGATAGCAGGTAAGGTACACATGATACCTCCGGGAGACTTATGATTCACGGTAGATAGAGCTTTGGTGGTTGAGGAGATAGTTAGAGCTCCACAAGATGCTAGGGATAGGTCTGAGATCTATAATCCCATATTCTAGGCCATAAGATATCAGAGGGCCCCATGGAAGCTGAATCAAAGGTACTCTTCAGATCATTCAAGACCCCATAGCCATAATAGACGCAATAGCCACAATAGTCTCAGCAGAACCACCGCTAGAGGCCACCATAGGTACAATAGGGCTCTAAGCCCAGTTAGTGGTAGACACAAGGTCATATGAAGGACCAAAGACCACAAGCACCTTATACACCTGCAGATCAGACTCAGCAGTCCGCTAGGAGTGGGTATAGAAGGTCCTCTAGAAATGCATGTTCACAATACTCTAGACCTGTAGGTGTGTAGGTTCATCCACGTGGGCCATGTTATATTTGTGGTGCCATGGGGAACATAGCTAGAGAGTGTCCCTAGGCTGGTAGTTAGCATGCATCGATGTCAGAACCCATTGTAGGGGACATGGGCAAGTCTCATAGAGTTTTGCAGCAGTGGATAACAACTAGATAGAGAACCAAGCCACCGTCATTCAGGCCACAGATAAGATTAGAGGAAGTGATGTTTCTATTTTATTTGATACATGAGTTATTGACTCCTTTGTTTCTCCATCGGTTGTGGAGGATTGCGGGCTAGTGGCAGCTAGGCAAGATGTTTAATGGGAGGTTGAGTTAGCATCAGGAGCTAGATTTTATGTTACCTCGATGGTTATAGATTGCCCAATTCAGATTGGTGGTATAACCACCATAGAAGACCTCAAAGTTACTCCTCTTGGATCCTATGGTCTAGTACTTGGAATAGATTAGCTATATGGACATAAGGCTAAGTTATATTGTCGATAGAAGAGGTTTGAATGTTTGGATGATGATGGCATTGCCATAGTTATCTCAGGAGTTAAAAGACTAGTATCTCTTCGTGCGATTTCCGTTATGCAGCTTAAGCAATGCATGCGCAAGGGATGTCATTTATATGTTATCACCATTAGTGATAGGGATGATGAGGCAAAGAAGGAGCCCTCACTCAATGACCATCCCATACTTTAGGAGTATGCAGATTTGTTTCCTTTAGATATACCCGGTATGCCTCCTCATAGGGCAGTTGACTTCCACATAGATATTATACTAGGAGTAGAGCCAGTTTCCAGAGCACCTTATAGGATGACCACTAATGAGCTTAATGAGCTCAAGATACAGCTTGAGGAATTTTTAGAGAAAGGACACATTCATCCTAGTGTTTCTCCTTGGGGCGCACCAGTGATCTTCATGAAGAAGAAGGATGGATCTCTTAGGTTGTGCATAGAATATCATCAGTTAAATAAAGTAACCATCAAGAATCGGTATCCACTTCCTAGGATCAATGACCTGTTTGATCATCTGTAGGGAGCCTAGTGTTCTCAAAGATATACCTCAAGTCGAGATACCACTAGTTGAGGATAGTGGATAGTGATATCCACAAGATCATATTCCACAGTAGATATGGCCACTACAAATTCACTATGGTTCCACTCGGTCTTACAAATGCTCCAGCTATATTCATGCATCTCATGAATGAAGTATTATGTACATTCCTTGACAAGTTTTTTGTGGTGTTTCTTGATGATATTCTAATATATTCTAAATATGAGAAAGAGCATGAAGAGCACTTGAGACAAGTCTTGCAGTGCTTAAGAGATAATCAGTTGTTTGACAGTTTGTTGAAGTGTGCATTTTTCAAGTCAGAGGTCAAGTATTTGGGGCATGTGATATCTGGTGATGGGATCTCAGTATACCCATAAAAGATAGATGCCATTATGAATTGGATAACACCTACCACTATGAATAAAGTGAGAAGTTTCATGGGTCTAGCCGGTTACTACAGATGATTCATTGAAGGGTTCTCTCAAGATATGGCACACCCCATCACTTCCCTTCAATGAAAGGGAAAGAAGTTTAAGTGGACTGAGAAGTGTGATAGAGCATTCCAGAAGCTCAAGAGGGCACTTACCAGTGCACCCATTCTTGTTGTGATAGAGCCTTCAATAGACTTTGTGGTTTGTACAGATGCTTCTTTGGATGGTTTGGGAACAATTCTTATGCAGGATGGATGAGCTATAGCCTACGAGTCGAGGTAACTAAAGACTCATGAGCTCAAATACCCTCCCCATGATCTTGAGCTTGCAGCAGTGGTGCATGCCCTAGTGAGATGGCAACACTTCCTCTTATGACATCAGTTTGAGCTTCATTAAGACCATCATATTCTTCAGTACATCTTCACTTAGCCGAACCTTAATGCTTGGCAAAGGAGATGGATGGAGTTCTTATGTAAACATGATTTTGATGTCCATTACATCAAGGGGAAAGAGAATGTAGTCACAGATGCCTTGAGTAGGAGAAGACATGTGCTTTCTTCTATGACCTCAGGGACAAATTTGAGAGATCGCATTCTTCGTCACTTATATGAGGATGAGATACATGTAGAAGTTTGTGAACTAATTCGATCTCAGAGACCCCTTGAGGGGAAGTTTTTAGAGTATATATTGGAGTCCGATGGACTCTTATGTCATAGAGGATGCATCTATATACCTTATTCCAGAGGATTGCATGATTTTGTGATGCTAGAGGCTCATAGATCCCCTTATGCAGTGCATCCTGAAGTTAAGAAGATGCATGCCAGTTTGAGACAGTTGTATCATTGGTGGTGCAGTGCACCCATGGCTGTCATTGATTGACTATCACTTTGCAAGATTTGAGTTTGTAATAACTGGATTGATCTTAGAGGATCATCCTATTTTGATTGTGGATCCATGTGTTTGGTCAAGGATCTCTTAGGCAATCTTATGAGCCTAGAGATGCCTTAGTCCATTTGGATCATCTATTTAGGCTTAAGTTTCTATAAGTATGTTTTTATGTTTTTAGGAGTCCAAAGTGTTAAATTCATTGGATCCATGTAATTTTGGTTTTATTATGTCAAGTTGATAGGTTTGGATCCAATCCAATAGTCTTCGAGTGCAAAAAGACAAGATTTTGCCAAATGTTGCAAAAGATGTAAAAATGTTGCTCATGCAACTTCCAACGGTTGCTCGAGAGTTGAAAGATGGAATCCCAAAAGTCATAGGGCATCTTGGATCAATTTGAATTCACATATGAAGTGTTTTTAAGTGATTACTTCGAACAAGGATGGTTAGAAGTTTTGTATTGAAGTTTTGATGCATTTGGAATGGAAGAAGAAGAGTTTTTCTGAGTATTTCTGAGTTGTACGACCATGTATAGTGTGATCTTTGAAAAATAAGTGGATTTTTTGAAGGACCTCTATGTTAGTGTTACTTTCCAATTGGTTTGAATTTTTTTATTTTTGGTTTGGGGTTTTTTTTATTTAGTTTTCCAAAAATAATCCAGGAAGAGGCTTGTTAGAAGCTCATTTCATTAATGGAGTCCTAACTTGCATTCTATCTGGTGGATTTCACTAAGATCCTAGAGAATGAAAGTTAGGATGGTATATTTAAGGATTCTAAAAGATTAGGAGGTGGCTCGAAGGGTAAATTCCTCATGCATCAAGCCCTAGGCTGAATATCTCAATGTATTCAGCCTAGAACGAAGGTGAATAGAGTGTTGTGTTAAGTAGATAGTCTAGTTGAGTGAAATAAATGTGGATTTGAGTTGTGGGGAGTTATTTGAAGAGGTATTAAGCACTTTATCAATCCCATGTACCCAATTATTAGTAATTTCTTTGATATCCAAGCCTAATTTGGCCAATTAGGTCTATGAACTTTGTGAGTGTTAGGCATTGTTGGAGTGGAGTTGGAACCTAGGGCTTTGGGGTTTGACATAACTTCCAAAAGTATATCTAGATATATCCTTAGTTTTCTAAAAGATGATCAGGAGGAAAAGTTAAGTTCAAAAAACCACCTGGACACACCTACAAGGAATTCTAGGACAGTCCTAGATAGGTATTGTACAATAGTTGGATGACTAAACCAAATGGTGATTCTTAGTCCCTATGACATAAGGATGGTGTCCCAATAGAAAATTGGGGTTGGTGAAGTCACTGGTGAATACTTGTAGTTTATGGCTTGAAATAGGGCTAGTGTCCCTAAAGCACAAAATTGCAAGATCTTGAATTGAATGGTATTCAATTGGGAAAGGCGAGTAAGTAGTTCTATGAATTTGAATAGGTAGAAGAAATTGTGTAAAGAGGGATCAAGGATCCAAGGAGAGCATAAGTTGATTTGGGTGTCTCAAGGAGGAGAAAGGACAAAGTCCACACTTCTTGTTGCCACCTCTGCATTAGGTGGTATCACAGCTTAGAAAATATCTTGGGAACAAGAATGACAGAGAAAGTTGATGATACTGATGGAGAGATCCCTTTGAGGGTCACCAACATAGAGCTAGCCAAGATTGTGAGGGAGCGAGAAGCTAAGAAAAAGAAGATGGAAGCATAAATAGAAAACTTGAAGAGTTCTCAGACAAATGGAACTATTGGTGATGATTCAGAGTCAGACCAAGAATAAGAAGAAGAGGAGGCTGAAATAGAGAGGACAAGGGTGCCAGAAGAGCAAAAGATCTTAGAAGCTTCGAAGAGAGTGAGTAGGTGAGATAATAAACTAGACCTACCAAATTTTATGGGCAAGATGTACCTTAAGGAATGTATGGATTGGGTAGAGGCCTTTGAAAATTATTTTGAGTGTGAAGATATCCCTATTGTTAGAATGAATTTAGAATAACTGAGAGGGGAGGGGTGAATTAGTTATCCTCAAGTCTAGATGTACCAAATAAAATTTTTTGTATTTCATATCTACTCGGTAGCAGTAGCATAAATGAACAACTTAAATCATGCAGTTTACTATCTATTGAAATTAGCTTGTAGAAACATAACAGTAAAACAAACCATAAGCGTTCATACAAGTTGACACAAGTATTTAACATGGAAACCCAATACGGGAAAAACCACCAGTAACATGCTACCAAGTTTTCACTCTTCTGAAGTGAGCTTTATGAGGAGCCAACCCTGTTAAAGGTTACAATAACACACTGTTAGGTGTGACTTGGTTAAAATATTTAATCACCCTGTCAGGAGTGGCCTTGTTGGAGGACTTAAAACATTCCACCTGAATGTCACCTTGTTAGAGGATTTATACAAATGACTGTTAGGTCAACCTTGTTAAAGAATTTTAACTGATACAATGGTTAGAAAGTAATCAACATTTGTGATCTGATACATACAACTTACTTTGCAAATTCAGATCCAATTATAGCTCTGATGTTAACTTACTGGATAGCCTGCATTGTCATTTCAACCTTCTGATTTGCTTGGAAATCTGTCAAGCAATCACACATGCAACTCTCTACTTCTTTATTCAGCCTTCTCTACTAGATCATGCCAAACAGTAAATCAACTATGCAATCCTCTTGCATAAACACATGTACTTCACATTCAGTAGCACACCAACATCACATCATGAATAACCCCTTGAGGTTATCATATACCTCTCTATCTAGGTCAGATAAATATTTTGCCGCTTAAACAAGATCATAGATCTTATGTTAGGTAAGATCCAATAGATCATTCCATCATTGCATTACATTTACTTCTCCAAAGTAGTCTCTAATTAAATCTTGAAACCATGCATTAATTATGGTTACCCATACATTAAATGACATGGATCAATCTTTAATTAACATTACATATCTCAATAAAATTAACTAAGTCGGCCAGAGATCTCAAATCTCATCATTAATCCAATTACTGTAAGTCGGCCAACATCACTGTTTTCACTTGGCAATTTTACTGGTGCTCAGCATTGAACAACTTTTCTCATCACAAACAACTTTGCTTGACACAAGCTAAACTTGCTCGACACAGAACAACTAGAAAAACTGTCTTTGAAAGATAAACAACTAATTACTTTGACAGAGTGCCAACTGATCAAGTACCCTTTTATTTGCCTTAACTCAACCATTCACTTGGTCTTCTTGTTAAATCTTCTTCATCAACAATAGATATGGTACTCAAACAGATAAAAATAATCTCACCAGTTAAGGTTTGACAACAATGACAAAATAACAATTGCTTGCAATGTCACTTTCCAACAATCTCCCTCTTTGGCATTGATGGAAACACAAAATATTAAAATAATGATTTAACAAGCATAGTTACCATACAATCCAAAAAGTCACATGTGTTCCTTGATATGAATGAATCTTCATTAATGTCTTTAGCTTCATTCTGATTCTTATCTGTGAAACATTTATCCCTTTGTGTCTGTAATCACACTGTAATCATCTATGTCTAATCATCTGTAGACTCCCTCTGAGTAGATAATCACTTCAATGTTTTAAGTAGTAACTTTTGCCTCTATATAGGTAATATGTCTTTCCCTCCTTCCTTTATGTAATCTCTCCCTCTTTATAGGTAATCTCTCCCTCTTTGACAATAATGCCAAAGAATTTGATATCATTATCATGTAGATCTTTAGTATCATGCTGATCTTGTCATCTTGATTATGACTGATTTTCTTTTCTGTCATTGTCCAACTTCACAACTTTAGCCAGCAACCTAAAGTGTGACTTATTGTGCATCAATGTATCAAGTATTCTGAATGTAATATTTGATGCAACAGTACCATACATAACTTAATTATCCTTAGTTAGGGGAATCACCCCCAATTTACCTCGTAGATACTCATGAGCATCCTTGGGTAGTGATTTTGTTAATATGTCTGCTAATTGTTCTTTAGTGTTCACATAAACCAGTCTTACTTCTTTATTCTGAACTAGCTCCCTCAAGTAATGATACTTGATAGCTATATGCTTTGTCTTTGAGTGCATAACATGATTTTTAGAAATATTAATAGCACTCGTGTTATTACAATATATGACAATTGGGTTAGTGATTTATTCCTTCATACCTTTCAGTAGTATCTTCAACCACAATTTTAGAATAGTTGACTACTGCTGCCACATACTCAGCTTCAACTATAGATTGTGAGGTGCAGTTCTATTTCTTTCTTGTCCATGAGATCAATATTTTTCCTAAAAGAAATGCTCCACCAATAGTGCTTTTCCTATCATCAACATTTCCAGCCCAATCAAAGTTAGTTTAAACTCTGAGTTCAAACTTGTCATACCTTTTTTAGTATATACCATAGTCATCAGTTCCTTTCAAATATCTTAGAATCCTTTTTACTGCCATCATGTGAGTTTCCTTGGGGTTAGCAGAAAACCTTGCAACAATTCCAATAGCTAGGGCAATATCAGGTCTACTGTGTACAACATAATGTAGTTTTCCAATCATTGATCTGTAGAGTGTTTGGTTTACTTCTTTTGTGTCATCATCTTTTGTCAGCTTCTGTCTAGTAGCCATTGGTCTACTTATTGGTTTGGACTCTTCCATTCCAAAAAAATTTAGTATCTCTTTGATATATTTAGATTGAGTGATATAGATACCATTCTTTATTTGATAAATTTTTGTATAGTCAGAAAATGGAAGCACTTCCATTTTAGAATTGTTTATCCTTCTGAGTAAGTGGTTTGGGGTCATGACAAGCACCTTGAATGGGTTCCTGATCTTGACATGGCTTCCCCCTGTTCTGTCCCTCTTTCCACTCCTGTTTAGCCTAATTTCTACATTCTGAACTGCAGACTGGTGATTCTGGGCTTCAGGGTTAGGGTCAAACTTTTAGGTCTATGTTGACCTCGACCCTGACCTAGGTCAGGGTCAACCTTGACCCTAACCTAGGTCAAGGTCGACCTCGACCTTGACCCAGGGTTCAGATCCTGGGGTCTCACAGTTTTTGGATGTCAGCCTTTGCAAAAAGTATTTCCCGCTTCCGGGTCGGTTATTTTGGGTTTTGAAGCATTGATTCCTAAATTATATTTACTATAGGTCCTCTCCTAAGGGTAAAGGCTTTAATGGGAATTTAATCCTCCTATGTAGGCCTCCTTAGAAGTTTGTGCCCTAATTTCATATAAAAGGGATTCTTCTCCTCTCATTTTCTCTAAGCATTACGAACGATAACCATCATCAAGCAAACTATCTTCAAGGGTGATTCAAGCAAGCTAAGCAGAAAGATTTCAAAGCAATCATTCATCCATTCAAGTATCCATTTTCATGAAGGAGATCCATTGGAGGCCATTGAAGGATTCAAGCTACATAATGCCCTTTTGGTGATCTCTCCATCCACCTTCTTCCAAGCCTATTCCAAATTCAAGAACCCATTCAAGACTTGGTGTTGGAGATCTACAAGCAAGAGATTGAAGACATCCTACCTTTCTAAATTCTACATTTTGAAGCATACTTATGGATTCAAGGTTTCAAATCCACCACAAGGAATTTTTCAAGCAAGGTGAATTTATGCATTTACTTTATTTATTTTTGCAATTTCAATTATATATATTTGAAGTTAATTCCAAAATTGGGGTTTGACCAAGGCAAACCCCTATCCCACAACAAAAAATATCCTTTTTCTTATAGGTACAAGTTCAGAACATCAGATTTGAGACCAAATCTGGATACCCTTTTTGGCTTTCTTTTGGACGGCGCAAACAGATTTTATGTCAGACTTGTGCAGGTTAGGGTCGACATTATTGGGTCAGGGTTGACATTTGTGGGTCAAGGTTGACCTTTTTCATAAGATGACATCAGAACGGAAAAATATTTCTGGGTTTTGTTTGTCTCTACGTTCCAGTTCAGGATCAACTATCATTTTTTCCAGAAACATTCTACAAACCTCAAAAAATAGCATTCTTTGATTTGCAACATTTCAAGGTTAGTGCATTTCTCCCATTTCTTCAATTACTGTCATATATCACATCTATACATATAATTAACATAATTTAAGGTATCCCTCTTGTTAGTCTCTTTTCCAAATAGTTGATTCATTTGTGCATTAGCCCTTCCTTTGGGTTGATCAATTTGGATCTCCCATTTGTGCATTTGGGAATAAAAGAGGAACATCTTATTTTCTCCCTAATCACAATTACAATATACAATCAATACAATTCAATTAAATATAAAGTAAGGTTAAGGAAATCAATATACTCTAAGCAAATCAAACAACAATTAACAATCAAACCCCCTTATACCAATTTTATATCTTAGATTTTGGTAACCACAATACACATACACGATTTCCTCCTTTACAATTTGTAAGCCAACAAAGAATTTTATTTCACCAAACATAGACATCTCAAACTCAGTTTGCATCTCTGTTGCAAATTTTTTGCATAACACATCTTGTCCACTAAATATGATGTCATCTACAAAAATTTCAGCTAATAATGTACCTTTGTTCTGTTATGGCTTTAAGTACAGGTTGTTGTTGTCATTGGTTCTTGCAAATCTAATCT
Source organism: Thuja plicata (assembly GCA_018584345.1). NCBI lineage: Eukaryota > Viridiplantae > Streptophyta > Pinopsida > Cupressales > Cupressaceae > Thuja > Thuja plicata. Next base: position 4,318,659 of record MU223332.1, on the reverse strand, counting down.
TGATCAGATAATTGTGCAATCTCTCATACCATGCCCTTGGTGCTTTCTTGAATCCATATAATGCTTTGTGCAATCTGCAAACCATATCCCTTTTGTTTGGGTCAACAAAACCATCAACTTGTTCAATATACACTTCTTCTTCCAAGATACCATTGAGAAATGCAGATTTCACATCCATCTGATAAACTTTGAATCCTTTATAGGCTGCATATACAAGTAAGGTTCTGACTCCTTCCAATCTTGCAACTGGGGTGAATGTTTCACCATAGTCAATTCCTTCCTCCTATGCATAACCCTTGCATACCAGTCTAGCTTTGTTTCTTGTCACATCTCCATGTTCATTCAGCTTATTCTTGAATACCCACTTTGTACCAATTACATTTTTATCCTTTGGCCTAGGTACAAGTGTCCAAGTTTTTTTCTTCTCAATTTTTTCAATTTCCTCATTCATTTCTTGTATCCAATATTCATTTTCTAAGGCATCTTTCACTGTTTTGGGCTCAAATTCACATAATAGACATGTGCCATTTTTCAACTTACTTCATGTCATAACAACAGAATCCTTTGAGCCAATGATTTGATCAGAATTGTGGTTTCTTCTCACATATTTTTCTAGAGTAGGCTCAGTCCTTGCTTTAGGTTCATCATCTGTATTCAGTTCTAATTGATTCTGTAACTCTACATCTTCATCAGATAGCTCGACATTCACTTCTAGTTGCTTGGCAACTCCACTTTGTGACTCGACAGGTGCATGCTGTTTCTCAGCAACAGTCTCAGGTAGTGAATTAAAATCTTCTTCATCCATATATACAAATGATCTGTAGCTTTCACACTGTTGTGTGCTTTCAGCTTCATTTCTTTCTGCAAACTCATCAATTCTTACATTTGCACTTTCCACAACTTTATTAGTATTAGAATTCAAACATTTGTATGCTTTACTTTTCATTGAATAACCAAGGAATATGCCTTCTTCACCTTTAGCATCAATTTTTCCATTTCTGTTGTCTTTTAGTATAAAACATTTGCTTCCAAATACTTTAAAATAATTTACACTAGGTGCATAACCATACCAAAGTTCATAAGGTGTAGCATTTGTACCTTTCTTGACTTGAACT
>MU223332.1:4294877-4305787 GCA_018584345.1 Thuja plicata | reverse complement strand
GATGCTAAGGTCAACTATACATACACCAATAATGACAATGTCATTAATATGGTTGAACCTGTTGATACTGAATATTGTAATGTCATCATTCTCAAGGGAAGGGAAGATACTCCCAAGTCCAAAACACATTTCATTTTGCAAGGGTCTACGCCTCAATCTTCTGAACAAGAACAATCTCAAGTTAGTGCTAACGTTGTTAATCGATCTTGTGCTAAGATCATCCTCAAAGGCCCTGAGCCTTATATATCTACATCAACTCAACCTTCAGACAAAGCTAAGGTTGACTCTGCCAATAAGAATCCAAAAGTGGGTTCCTCATCTAATGCTTCCAATTACAACATTCTCAATCAATTCCAACGTACTAATGCTCAGATAACTATTTTGTGCTGCTAAAAATCTCCACTGCTCATAGGGAAATCCTGGACAAAGCCCTTACCAAGGCCAATGTCCCAAAAGATCTTGATCTTGACCGGTTTCAATCCATGGTAGGTCACTTGACCTCCTCCCATTATTTGCCTTTCTCTAAGGAAGATGACCATTCTTTGAGTCACCCGCATAATGACCCTCTGCACATTGAAGTCATGATTGGTCCAAAGCGTGTTCTCCGTGTTCTCATAGATAACAATGCTGGCCTCAATATTTTCTCTGCTAGCTTCCTTACTAAATTAGGCTATGACAAAGACTGCATTGATGCTCGTAAAAAGATTAATATTAAGGCCTATGATGAGGAAGAACGTAAATCTAAGGGGCTAGTTATGTTGCTAATCAGAGTTGGCCCTATTGAACGAGATGTTATCTATCAAGTGCTTGACATCTCTTTGGCATACAATATTCTATTAGGCAGGACATGGATCCATGAAATGCAGGTTGTTCCTTCCATATACCATCAGTGCCTAAAGTTCCCATTCCAAGGATCTAAAGTGACTATACCCACTAACACACGCTATGATTGCAACACCCTCACAAAATCTGCTGACATCTTTGTGCCTACCAATAGAGAATCTATTGAGCTCCTTGAGTCTAAATTAAAAGAAATGGAAAAGAGCTTGACACTCAAGGAAATTGACATGGGAGGATATTAGATTGAACCTGTGCTATCTATTATATCTCTGCCTTTGTCTCCACATTATTTTGGGAGACCTTCTGAGAGCACTAAACCTTCTATGGTTCCTCCTCCAACATAGTATGGTGGTACTTTTGTACAAGCCATAGTACCATTAGAAGAAGAAGCTAAAAATAGAGCTATCAAAGCTTGGATCTATAAAGGAGAAGACACTTTTGAACAAACTACTCCACCTTATGACATAAAACCTGAGCAGTATGGCAAAGGTCTATCCATTATGCAACATTTTGGCTGCAAAGGAAATGGTCCCATAGGTGTGAATCATAAGGGATTGATTGCACCATTTGAAGCTATTGGTCATAGAACACGTGACTCTATAGGTATAGGCTTCAAGAAACTCACATTTCAACTAGGGATAAACAAGTTCGTCCCTCGAGAAGATAAACAACCACTACCTGAAGAAACATCTAAAACTAAAGGATCTAAAGACAACTCTGATGAGGATAGTTTTCCTTAACCTATTCCTCCAAACCTGGCAGCATTCTTTTCTAAGCTAGATGAATTTACACCGCATGTCAGTATTGTAGAAACTGACAGTGATTCTGATGACACCACTTCCTTTTCTCCATTAACTTATGAGGAGTTGAAAGAAATATATACTCTAAATCTAGGTCATCAGGGTGATTTATACATACCGCCACACTTTCAAGAACAGTTTGAACAAGAATCCCATTCACTTCTCACTACACAAGAGGCAACTACTACTACAAACATTAATGAGGTACCTAGGTCAAAAGGTGCTCATCTAACCATAGTAGAGGTTCTAGGTAGAACTCATCCCAACTAGGGACAAAGGGTTGATTTCACTCATGTTCTTGACATGACGCCTAATGATGAAACATACTCTCATGAATATGAGTTCGACAGCTTGTCTTATGCCACCTCTGACAGAGATACAGATACAGTTCACACATATGAAAACATTCTTGAAGTAGGTGAAGGGTCTAATGTAGGGTCACACGAGTCTGAATCCATAGATGTTAACATTTTGTCTACTACGGTCGCTAGGAATCAAAGGAATTTGACTATACCTCTGGATGAGATCTCTTTAGGTCTCAACTTGTTTGTCCATGCTTTTGATGATTATACCATGAATGCACTTGAACCCATCACTTCTCTTTCACTTCGCCATCCCGAGCTTATAGACTGGAACTCTACCTCCCCATCTAATGAAGTCCTTACATTACAGAATGATTACGCTCTTGCATGCTACATACACACTTTCAAACCTGTAACATCCTCCACTAGCAAAGAAAGAGTCAACATGACTGAGGTTGACATCAAGTATCTTAGTCACAAAATCAAAAGAAGAAAAAATAGGCACTCTGATGGTGAAAACCACATTGTGGTAGTATCAGAGCCTAAAACAGTCAAAATAAAAGATGTATCCAATGGTGAAAACCTCTCTGAGGTGCCCGAGGATGAGATACTTGATGCACTTCTGAGTCATTTCCAGGAAAGATCATTTGTGCTTATTGAACCAACTAAACCAATCAACTTGGGTACAGAGGCTGAACCTCAGATCATTCATTTGGAACAATCATTATCTGAGGCAGAAAGAGAGGAATTCATTACATTATTCAGGAGCAAAAAGGTAAAATTCACATGGAAATATTCAGACATGCCGGGATTAGACCCTAATCTAATCATGCACCATTTTTCCATTGCACAGGTGTGAAGCCCATCAAGAAGAAGCTTCAAAAAATGCATCCACATGTAACTCTACTTGTCAAAGCTAAATTGGAGAAACTTCTTAAGGTAGTGTTTATTAGAGTAATTGACTATGCAGAATAGATCTCTAACATTGTTCCAGTATCAAAATATGATAAATCTATCAGAGTCTACATAGACTTCAGAGCCTTAAATTTGGCATGTCCTAAGGATGATTTTCCATTGCCCAATATTGATATGATTGTAGATATGACAACAGGGTATGAAATGTACTCACTAATGGATGGTTTCTCTGGCTGCAACCAGATAAAAATCGTGCCAGAGGACCAAGAGAAAACTACTTTCACATGTGCCTAGGGCACTTTCTATTGGAATTTCATGCCCTTTGGACTCAAAAATGCTGGTGCTACATATCAGAGAGCTGTTACTACTATATTTCATGACATGATGCATAAAACAATGGAAGATTATGTGGATGACACTCTATCTAAGAGCATGCACCGAGAGAAACATCTTGCGGATCTAGGTCCTATACTAGATCATATGGAACAGTTCAGTCTAAGGCTCAATCCTAAGAAATGTGCATTTGGCGTAACATCTGGAAAATTGCTTGGCTATATCATCTCTGCCAAAGGCATTGAAGTGGATCCTGTGAAAGTATAAGCTATCATGGAAATGCCGCCACCAAAGAATATCAGACAAATGAGAGGACTTCAAGGCCGACTACAATCTATCTGGCATTTTATCTCACAACTGACAGACAAGTCACAACCATTCACCAAGACTCTACAAAAAGGTGTGACTTACCAATGGAACAAAGAATGTGATGAAGAGTTCACGCAAATCAAACAGTATCTTGTGAATCCACCAATCTTGATGCCTCCTATTCATGGGAAGCCGCTTATACTTTATATCTCTGCTGCAGATGCATCATTGGGTATTCTATTGGCTCAAGAAGACCAACACAAAAAAGAAAGGGCTATCTATTACATTAGTAGAACTCTGGTCTCATATGAAACAAAATATTCTACTATAGAGAAGGTTTGCCTTGTAGTGGTGTTTGCTTCACCAAAACTGCGACACTACATGCTGGCTCATACTACACACCTAATTACTAAAATTGATCCTCTGAAGTATTTACTTAGTAAAGCTACCCTCATAGGTAGACTAGCTAAATGGGTCATGCTTCTTAGTGAGTTTGATATTGAGTATGTAGAAATGAAAGCCATCAAAGGGCAAGCGATTGCAGATCAGTTGGCAGAAGCACCTCTCGTAGATCATCAACCATTGCACATTGAATTTCCAGATGAGTCCATATTACTTCTCACACATCGATCATGGACTATGTTTTTTGATGGTTCATTTACCCAACAGGGGTCAGGTGTTGGGATACTGTTTATTACACCTCAAAGGTACTCTTTACCAAAAGCATATAAGATGTTGTTTCCTTGTACAAACAACATTGTTGAGTACGAAGCCTTAATCAATGGTATGAAGATTGCCCTTGAGTGGCGAGTAGATGAACTCAATGTCCTTGGAGATTTACATTTAGTCATCAATCAAGTAAATGATATTTATCAAACAAAAGATGATAAGTTGGTGCCTTATAAACGGTTAGTTGATAACCTCAAAAAGTATTTTACTCACATCACATTTCAACAAGTTCCAAGGGAAGATAATAAAGTAGTAGATGCCATGGCTACTGTTTCCTCCATGCTACAAATGCAATAAAATGATTTTCGACATGAATTCCTAGCGGAGACGTTACGCCACCCAGCCTATGATTCCCCCGATTCCCAGATGATCTATTCTGTTATTGGACATGATTCATCTCGCTACCATCATATCTTTTCCTACCTTTCTGACTAGATTGTTCTAGACACTTACACCCAGAATGAGAATCATCACTTAATCTATAGTGCTTCATGGTTTGTCATCATAGCTAACGACTTGTATATGCACGGTCTAGATGGTACCCTCCTTAGGTGTTTAGAACTCGACGAGTCCAAACATGCATTAGTAGAGGTACATGAAGGCATCTATGGGTCCCACTCTAATGGCTTGACATTGGCCCATAAACTTATTAGAGCTGGTTACTATTGGCCAGATATGGAAAAAGAAGCTACACAGTTTGCCAAGTCTTGCAGACAATGTCAACTACATGGTAATCTGATTCATGCTCCAGCCAAGGAGCTTATTCCCTTCATTACTTTCTAGCCATTTCAACAATGGGCCTTTGACTTGGTGGGTCAGATTTATCCCTCATCCTCAAACGGACATAAGTTCATCATCATAGCTACAGACTATTTTACTAAGTGGGTGGAGGCAGTCCCTCTCACCGTTGCCAAAGGAAAATTAGTAGCTATGTTCATTCTCAACTACATCATCTGCAAGCATGGTGTACCCTCAGCAATAATTACTGATAATGGGGGGCAATTCAAAAACAAGGATTTGATAGCGCTATGCTCTGAGTTTAAAATTACTCAGCATTGGTCTTCCATCTATTATCCTCAAGGTAATGGATAGGCAGAAGCATCCAACAAGACAATCCTTAAAATCCTGCATCGCACAGTGCACAAATCCAGACGAGATTGGCATCTCCGGATCAATCCATCTCTCTGGGAATATAGGAAAAGCATAAGAACACCAACGGGGGCTACTCCCTATGCTTTGGTTTATGGAGCGGATGCTGTGTTACCAATTGAGGTTGAGATTCCTTCTCTGTGAGTCTCCTTGAAAGGCCTCATTATTGATGAAGATAACAACATATCTCGGCTGCAAGAGCTAGAAATACTTGATGAATGTTGACAAGTGGCATTCAATCACCTTAGAGCATACCAAAAAAGGATGTCCAAGAGCTACAACAAGAAGGTTAGACTAAGGTATTTCCAAGCAGGTGACCTCATTTTTAGGGAGAACCCTAAGAATCAACAACATCGGATCCAGAAAGGGAAGTTTGAATCAAATTGGCTAGGTCTGTATGTTGTCACTACAGTGTTTGGGTCTGGCACCTATCAACTTTCTACTACTAAAGGAGAACAACTCAAAGATCCCATCAACGCTCTTCATCTGAAACAATTCTACAGCTGAGACATCTTTGGTGTGCTCATGTATATAGCAAAGTCCTAAAAAAATTCTAAAAATCTGAAAAAGTCCTAAAAAATGATCATCTTAGTGAAAACCTAGCAATAGGCGCTTTGATGTATCTCTAAAAAAAATCATATATTCCAAAAATACAAAAAAAATTGCAAAATAAAAAAAAAAAGAGAAAAAAAGAAAAAAAGGTGTCATTGATGAAAACCTGGCAAACAAGCGTCATGGTAGCAAAAAAAGAATTTCTTCCAAGAAGGTGAAAACCTGGTAAACAAGTGCCTCTTGTTCCACAATGCTATATCTATCATAGCACCACTTGGCTTTACGCATTTACTTTCCTGCAATTCTTCTTTCCTGCTTACATTTTCTTTTCATTTTTCGTCAAGACACCAACTTATATGGATTGAAACTGGTTATACTCTTAGGGAAACCCTCCTAGTCTTGGGGGCACTATCCTATTACCTTTTGGGATCTTCTTTACGATAGTCACCGGTGGTTCTCACTGTGTCTGCCTACTGTCGCTTAGCTTAGACTGAGTTCTCTATTCTTGAGAATCTCCCTAGCATCAGTCACCAGTGGTTCTCACTACGTTTGCCTACTGATGTCTAGCTAGTCCTATGATCTCTTCACTTGAGCATCTCTCTCACGTTAGTCACCAGTGGTTATCACTACTTCTATTTACTATCGCCATACTATTGAGATTTATCACATCCATTACAGTTGGAGTTATACCCAAACACTCTATCTATCGATACTCAGTCTTGACGATTCTTTGCTTTAGTTTGTACATAGCTTTTGGTCACTTTCGTGACATTTTGGTTCCTTTGCGAACCCTCCTGACTTGACATTGATTCAACACCATACGCTTGGGGGAAACCAAATCTAGTTTTTATTTGCAACATACGTTAAGTCAGTCATCGTTACTTGGGGGCATGGGTCCCCCATTTGATCACATCTTTGGTTTACACTCGAGTCAGTAATCTTGTCACTTCTGTAGGGAAACTCGCTACTGACACAAACTGGTGTTTTTCAACACCACCATAAATAGTGTTTTTAACACTATCTTTGGACACATCTGTATTTGTCAATACACATTGGACATCTCAAATGTAAACATCTATCAATAACAATCAAAGACAATGCACTCACAAGCACAACGGTGTTTTTCAACACCTCTAAACATGAACATATTCAAAAACTTTGAAACTAGCTGTGCTATGATTGAATCTTTCTTTTGTATGCTATCTATTCTCATGAATTTCATTGATATTTTCTTTGTCTACTGCTTGTTGGTATAGTCTCAATGATCTGGCAACATCAAATAAATAGGGTGTATGTGATAAGAGCTCCCACACTAAGGTGGAACAACCTCACATCCCTTGATCTTGTTTATTTGCATGCCATGGTGAGGTTGGTACTATCTCCTTGCCTATTATTGCTCTGTTTGTTATTGGTTTATTTGTTTACACACGATCGCACTCATGGTTATCTAGCTTTGAATGTCTCAATACTGGTGTACTCTTGCAACATTAACTGGAAACAATGTTCATGTCATCTTGACTTTTGTGCCCTGGTGCTTATGTTTGTTTCCTACATTTTCTCTGATGAAAGTCATCTTCATATCCTTATGGTTGCATTATGGTGCCAGTAAGGGTTGTATCGACTTTGATGTTCCAAAAAATGCTCAATGATGATGATTATACGATGGGTCTCACAACCATGTCATAGGTATTGCATCTAGCATAAGATTGCATTTTCATTCTAGACTTGCATTGTGGCAGCAATTCAGTGTTCACTTCATTGCATTCTCCTAGATTTGTACATTGAGGAGTTCTTCTTTGCCATTCTGGCTTCATCACTACTACACAAGTGTTCGATCCTTGCTCTCTATCCTCAGCTATCTTCTCAATCCATTTTCGTGATCGAAATTGAAATCTGGCACTTCTATATAGCTCAAAATCGCATTTTAAAATTTTTGGGATCGACGCGATAGAACACTTGTGCAGTCAAATTTTTGATGTCACTTTCTTGTCAGAATCATATCTTATCATCATTTTCTCAAATCTTTGACTTTTTTCCTCAAAATTCAACTCTGGTCAACCCTAGTCAAACTTGGTCAACCTGACCTCAAAATCACTCAAAATTGATTCTGAATCTTCCAAATCCTTCCATAATATGTTCTAAGTTCTTCTTGATCTCTGATTCAACATCTATCTATGATTTCTTACTCTCAATCAACATTATGACATGTCATCTTTCCATTTTGCTCCCGAGGGGGCAGGATGATTACATCATTGAATCTATTTCCAATCAATCTGATCTGATTTTCAAAATTCCTTGTTGCTAGGGGCATCTCAACACTTGGGGCATGTTCAATTTTTTGTACTTCATAGTCAAAACTGGATACTCCATAATCAATAAGGGCATCTTTGTTCCTTACATCTTGTCATCTATTAGGTATCAAGGCAATCTAACCCAGATCCCTGAGGATCAAGCTTCATTCTGGAGATGATTCTCAAAATCTGAATCTATTAAGTATCTAAACAATCTAACTCAGATTCTTGAGGATCAAGCTCTGTTTTGGAGATGATTCTTGAAAACTCATCTATTAGGAATTAGGGCAATCTAACCCTGACTCCTGAATCTTTATTGACTATCTTTTGGGGCAGGTATCAGGGCATTCTAACCCTGACTCTTGAAGGTTGAGCCTCATTCTGGGGATAGCCTCGTGAAAGATGTCAATCTGACCAGTGTCTTGGCAATCTAACCTAGATATTGGGGGACTAAGCTTCATTTTGGAGATAGTCCTAAAATCTCTATTGATTATCTTGTTGGACAGGTATTGGGGCAATCTAACCCTGAATCCTGAAGGTTGAGCCTCGTTCTAGAGATAGCCTTGTGAAAGATATCAATCTATTAGGTATCGGGGCATTCTAACCCGAATCCCTAAGGATCAAGCTTCATTCTAAATATGATTCTTGAAATCTTTATCTATTAGGTATCAGGGCATTCTAACCTGGATCCTTGAGGATCAAGCTTCATTTTGGAGATGATTCTCAAAATCTTAATCTATTAGGTATCAGGACATTCTAACGTGGATCCCTGAGGATCAAACTTCATTCTGAAGATGACCCTCAAAAACTCTACTTGACCGGCGTCTTGGAAACCTAACCTAGACTTCAGAGAGTCAAGCTCTATTCTAGAGATGGCTTTGAAATCTTCATCAATCAATTTTCAAATCTATTCTTCTGTGCTTCATGCATCAGACTATTCTTTGAATCAATGCGCTGCTCGCACATCAATTCAATGAGGGGAAAAATGTAACACCCCAAAATTGGCATCTTGCAACCCTAACCAATTTTGTTGCATTTGTCATTCTTCTGAATCATCAAAGTCCTATTGTACTAGGCAATTCTGAGTTTTAACTGACTCTACTCGACCTGAGTGTCAAATGTAGAAAATCCTAAATCTGCATTAATCATACATTATATTTAATTCCTAAATATCTATTGGCTAAACAAACCCTATGATTGAATTAATTTAATTATAAAGTCCTAGGACTTTAATTTAATTAAATTCACCCCTTTTAGCCAAAACACATAACAAGGAATTAAATAATATTTAATTATTAAATAAATATCCTCATTTCAATAATTGAATTTAATTATTCAGATAATTGAGAAAAAGCAATTATGAGGTCATATTCTATTTTATTAATTAAATATTGTCAACAAAATATTCTCTCCTGTTCAGAATTGGAAACTTCTCTTTAACTGTGCTTTAAAGAGAAACAATACAGATAAAACAGTTAAAATCAAAGAAAGAAAACAGTTAAAGCAAAGGGAAAACAATTTATTGATTTCTTTTAAATAAAGCTTTCTAATTTAACTGGCTTTTCTATCTATTTTATTTCAAAGAGGAAACTTTCCATTCTGATCACTGAGTCTATAAAAGAACTCTCATTCCTCATTCAAAACCCCTGGAGAAAATATGCATTGTTAGAATACTAAATTGTTCCTACATTTTTTATCATCTCATTTATAAGTTTAAAGCTTTCATTTGCAATAGAATAATTTCAATTTCTAGAATAATTGCATTGAAATCATGCCTTAGATTAAGCTTTCATCTTTCAATTCTTATAATAACCTTGCATTGCATTGCATTGCATTCATGGAGAAAAATCCTTCATTCTTAGGTTGGTCTATGGTTGTGAGACTCTCATTCTGAGAGCTATTTTGAAAACCCCGTCTGGATAGAAGGCAACAGGTCGAATCATGCAGACAGGTAGGATGAATAATCTCATATTCAGTCTTGTGTGTACTTGATGAAGAAGGACTATGTTGAAGTGTATGGTGAGTTAACAGGCCAAATTTACCACATACAAGTAAGAGAGCTATTGGGGGTGTTCTCAGTCAAGAATGGAGACCTGTAGCATTCTTTAGTGAAAAGATTAATGAAGCTAAGAAAAAATACTCTACATATGATTTGGAGATGTATGTGTAGACATCCCAAAAATATTAATATTATTATTAATATTAATTTCCCTCTTATTCCTCTAACTATTTAATTCAAATCAATTAAATAGTTTCATTTACCAATAGTTTAAACACTATTCTAATGTATTTTATTTAAATACATTAGCCTCCACAAAATCCCCTTTTAATAAATATATATTTATTAAAATCCTCCATTTTTCCTAATTCTTCTAAGCTGTGATTTATTCAAATCTAATTTGAATTAAATCTAAACCCTAGCTAGGAACCTATTAATCCTACCCTATAGCCTACTCTACAGCCTACCCTATTCCTACCCTACTCCCATCACCTCATATCCTAAGTATGTTTCCACATTGAACTGCCCTCTGATCGTGCTTAAATGGGTGATTCCTAACCTTTGAAAGGTTAATGGGATGCTCACCCACATGGGGAAATTATTTTCAAAGTGGGTACCCATTCTTCTTAAATTCTCTCTTACAACCTTGTCTCCCCTTGTTGAAATATTGAGCTACTCAATATTAATGCCA
>MU223332.1:4249968-4261824 GCA_018584345.1 Thuja plicata | reverse complement strand
TATATATATATATATATTAAAAATATAATATAGTAAATATTTTAGAATATATAATAATTATATATTATAATATTGTTGAAATATATAGTAATTAAAATTTGTAAACAATAAAATATAATAAAATATAATAACATGTTATAGGAATAAAATATTAAATATAGTATCTATAAAAATATACTATATTATAAATTAAAAAACTAATTTCAAAATAAATTAAATGATAGATAAATTATATATTACAAACTATCGTAAAAAACTTTCCGAATAACAAATTTGTTAAAGCTCTGAAAAAGGGGTCCTATAAGACCAAATCAATTGAACAAATGATAAAGGAGATAAGTAATTTATATCATTTATTTAATTCATAAACAAATATTTAAACATTAGAAATATTCTAACAGCAAAAAATAGTGACTTAGGATTGGTTGATTGGCCCAAAACTAATTCACAAATTGTGCAAACTGAATGCAATATATAGCCTACGGCAAGTACAATAAGATCATAGATTAATAGTATTTGTTTTCATATCTGATTCAATGGATCTCAAATTGAATCAAATTGGATTCATAGTGGAGAATCTTAACTTAGGGGTAGAAACCTTTAGAAGGTTTTGTTAATTAATTAGATTAACCTTAAATTAATTAAACATTAACTTTTAATTAACAAATTAAAGGAGATTCTAATTTATTTCAATTTAATATTTTTATGTGATTTTCAAGGATTTAATAATTGTGTAACAAATCAAGCTTAAATTGTTGAGTTTAATTAACTTAGGTACAAGGGGACATTATTTGATGTATATTTAAGGCATTAATAAGTTACCCCGTATTCGTATTATAGGGAATTTTTTTTATTGGAATTAAAATCTGGATATAAGATCTAATTAGTTAAAATAATGAGTTTGTTCATTACAAAATTTTAGATAGACTTAATTAATATCTATATCCAATTTTCATAATTGGATTTAAGTAGAAGACATATGTAATTTTAATACATTATTTTTAGGTGATCGTTTAAATATGATTAATTAAGTATTAATGATATAATTAAACATTACTATTATTAATTAAATTGACTCATTGCTTTGAGAAAGAATCCAATTTCTGACTAAATGAGTAAATGATCAAACTGAACATTAATTTAATGATCCTTGAAAAGAAGGTTAATTTAGTGGAAGTATTATTGTTTAGTTTAAAATTGAGATCTCTATAACCCTAGTGTTTACCCTTTCTTATGAAGCAGTTTAGAGATCTTTTTTGTTTAAATGACTAGTAAATTAACCTAGTCAACTATCTTTCTTATTGAACCTATTTCAAGTCCTAAATACATAAACGACCCTCTTGAACCTTCTCGTCTAAACATCGTTATGTGTGCTAGTATAGACTTAGTTAAACATAGTTAACATTAGTGTTTAGGGAACAATTGTGTAGTTGTATTTTTCCTAATTTGTGGGCATGACATAGATATAGTACATTCTCTACGATGTACTCCGTTTTGCTAAATGATACATATTTGTTGATGGGTGTGATTTTAGACCACCAACACCAAATAAAATATACCAAGTATATTTGTCCTCTCTTGTTCAAAGGAAATCCCAAATGCTAATGATTTTGATCAAGTGAAATGACCCCAAGGTTATCTATGCCAGGTATTAACTTTCACTTGGATAGACTTATTTAAAGATATAATATGGTGGTAATCACAAGGGGACTTACACAAATGATCCCGAACTATAACTCTCTCACTGCAAATGATTTCTCATATAGGCTCTTCCAATGATAGGGCTTTAGATTGTCTAAAAGTCTTATAGTGACACAAATTCAATGTCTTTAGTTGTCCAAAGAAATTCTAATCTTTGAAACCTTGTTAATACTTCATTATGATAACAAACCTCTTCAAAATAAACTACAAAAATGGAAGCTAACTAGGGTTCTAGATCCTAATGACAATGACAATAAAGGAGGGTGTTACAGATAGATGGATTTAATAAACTAATTTCTAATTAACCAAACTACTCACAGTGCCACAAAAATAGTGCAATCTTCAAAAGAAACAAAAGATTTCCAAATTGTAAACTTACATTCAAGTAACCAATAGTGTCACAACTCAAACATGCATTCACAATTGAACTAATGTTGCAATTGGATTCATACTTGTGTGTGTATATTTGTGCACCTATTATCTGCAACATAACACTTCAATAGATCATTGCATTAGTTCAAAAAGAAGTTAGATAAGCATGTAAAACCAACTAATATCGACCTATTGCTTTCTAACTAAGAAGAATGTGATTAGTAACATAATAGCCCTCAGATTATGATACTATCAGTGATATATATGACTTAGCATGAAAGATTTAAGTTTAAAACAAGCTAAATGATGAGAAAACATGTATTCTAGCTCTAAGAATGGAGATAATAACAATGCATAAGCATAAACTATGAAATGAAATATGAGTTTAAGTCTATTCCAAAAACATAACAATGCATTTAAAATATGAGATCAAGGCTTATTTTCTCTAAAAAATGGCTTCTATTTATAGAAGAATGAGGAGAGAGAGGGGGGACAAGGTTCATTAATGGAGCCTCCAAGGTCATTAATGAGATGTAAGAGCCATTAATGCCTTGGGCATTAATGAGGGATGGACAAGAGGGAATATCCATTAATGGGTCATTAATGGATTTCAATTAAGAGGCATGGGGGAGTGTAAGTCTCAACTTGGCAAGTTGGTTCTTAGAGAAGTCATGCTTGAGAAAGTTGACTTTCTCAAGTGGGTTGAGTTGTTAATCATTCCTTAATGGAATGTGACAATATTAGGAGGCGGGTTAGGATTAGAATTAGAATGAGGATTAGATTAGTATGGGGAATAGGTTGAGATGGGTTAGAACCTAGGGTAGAAGTGGTTGAGATAGGTTAGGTTGGGGTTTAGGGGAATATAAATGAAATGAATTAAACTTATTTAATTCATTTAAAAATATAGGAATTAATTATTTAAGCATTTTATTGCCTTTTAATAATTAAGGGGACTATAGCCATTTTAATTAAATTAAATAGGCTAGCGGAATGGGTTATTTACAAGTGGACAATTGATTTAGGGGTTTATTTAATTCCTTTATAATTAATCATTTTTAGCCATGTATTTGATTTGATTTAAATGGTTTGAATTGACTTGAATCATATGGCTATAATAGTTAATATAATTTAGTGATAAAAATCACCTAGGACATTAAATTGATTTGAAGAATTATGCCAAGTAGTAACAGAGTCGTTTGGACATAATCGAGGGTATGATCACACTTAGGGAAAATAGGGTCCATAGTTGGAACAGACCAAATTTAGGTGGTTACATTTGCCCCTCTTTGAATTGATGTGCGAGCAATGCATTAATTCAACGAAATTTTTTGATTTTGACTTCAGAAAGATTGAGAATTCTGTTCTTGGTTGTCGAACAAAATGTTGATGAGATCAGTCTCGCACTTGATCGAACAAAACTAATAAAATTAATTTTGAACTTGGTTGTCGTCCAAAAATCAATAAAAATATTCTAAAGATACCAATTCTGAACTTGGTTGTCATCCAAAGATTGGTAATACTGATTCTGAACTTGGTTGTCATCCAAAAGTCAGTATGAAGCTGCTAGGAGCTTAGTAAGAATCTTTTAAAATGAGGGGGCACAATATATTCATCTTATGAGAACCAAAGCTTTCTATCCAACAGTTCCGACTTTAGTCAAGGAAACTGTCATGCCCCTAGTTTGTTTGATAACGAAGTCTTTTTTAATGCTATTTCAAGCAAAAATTTAATTGATGATAGTGTGATCATGCCCCATCGGGAATGAAATCAAAGGAAAAGAATAAAAATCCCTCAGTTCAAAGAATGTATCACTTGCAAGAAGAGTTTAGGACAAGAAAGAATGGAGCAGAAGAAGTGGAAAAATATGGTGTGTTTAAAAATAAACACACTAGTACCAAGTGAATCACATTGAAAATACGAGTTTGATTTTGTTCCTGATAGAGCAAAGATGTCGAGAAGCATGGGTATGTAAATATCTTGGATTTCAAATGAATTTAAAAAATAGAAAGGAGTTTGAGCCAAATCCTTATGTTGTTCTTTTAAAAAAATACATCATGCAATCTCTAAATGCAGCTACATGCAGACTCTTAGGACTTTGTCACTGGTATGCAAATGTATAGCTTTTTATCATCATTGGGCACTCTTTTGGAATGGATACCACTTGATAGTACAACCATCACTAATACCCATTGATATTATGAAAGTATGAATACTATGTTTTATTGAAATGTCAAAAATAGATTTAGGCATCAAGGCATAGAAGCCAGGATAACAAAATAGTCACCTTCCTTTTAATATACCAGATTATGATTAAGGCAAGATATTGGACCCACAATGACCTTGAAAATTCATATCCTTGGGTACATTATGATTCGTATACCTTAGTAAGCATCTGGACCAGAAAACAGACAAGGAAATTGTTTCAAA
The DNA here is from genome assembly GCA_018584345.1 of Thuja plicata. Classification (NCBI taxonomy): domain Eukaryota; kingdom Viridiplantae; phylum Streptophyta; class Pinopsida; order Cupressales; family Cupressaceae; genus Thuja; species Thuja plicata. The sequence continues at coordinate 4,257,324 of MU223332.1, read as the reverse complement.
CTCACCGTAGTTTGCACATAACAAAGATTGAGATATATGTGGCTATCCACCCATAGTGGCAGCTCTTACCATAAACATCCAAGTTAGGTGAAATTTATAGGATCATTTGAAACAATCACCACATGCAGACATCATTGAGTAACTAAGAAGACATAATAAATCATCAATTATGAATCAATCAAATAAAATTTATAATTACTTAGATGCCCTTAGTTGAAAACATCATCAGGACATAAAAGAATCATAATCAAACCAATAGAAAAATGTGTATTTAAGTAGTACTTGTTCATTGATTTGTCAAATACAGTAAAGATTCATCAATCAGAAAATTGTAATACAAGCGATATGGTGTTCCGTGTCTGTGCTTTGATAGGATAATCCATTCATGTTTGTGATCCAATATAGATTTGTAGGAACTCCATTAATGTAAATGTCATGTCTAGATATGGGATGTTTGAAAAGACAACCTGGTTTTGAAAAGTGACATCATCTTGCATGTATCAAGAAACATTGTGTTTGCGAGGCAAACCATCCTAGAGAAACCTAGCAACCGTGACCTACCAAACCAGAAAAGATGCCCCCAGTGTAGAATGACTTATTCCTAAGACGTAAATGTAGAAAAATCCCAAGCAAGGATAAGATAGCCATGTAGGAAAATAAAGTCAGCGTATGAGCACAGGTAAAATTATGAAGGCCTAGTATCAGTAGTGCATTGATAGATGGAGCATAGAACACAAGTGATGCCTGATTGCCAGGTTTTCACCACTTGGAAAGATCATTTATTTTCTTTCTGCTACCAAGATGCTTGTTTTACTAGGTGCTCATCAAGGTACTTTTCTCTTTTTCATTTTTTTTTCAATTTTTTTTTTGTCTATTTTTGCTTTTTTGAATATTTTTGTAGTATCAAGGTGCCTGTTTTCCAGGTTTTCACCAAGGATACCCTTTCTGTAGGACCTTTTTCCATTGCTTTTGGATTTCTTTAGGATCAATTTTCTAAATGTTTTTGGTATTTTGTAAAAACTCTTTGCTGTACAGGCTCTGCTAGCCAAACATCAAGCGTAGAACCACTTCAAATGTAGAGTATTGATAGGATCTAGAAGAATGTCTCCTTCAGGTGTAGGCAGTTGATAAGCTCCAGTCCCAAAAGTAGCAGTGATAACATATGGTCCTAGCCAGTTAGGTTCAAATTTTCCTTTCTTCTCTCTGTTAGGCTAGTTCTTAGGATTCTCCTTTAGGACAAGATCTCCCACTTCAAATTTGTGTGGTTTGAACTTCTTGTTGTAACCTTTAGACATACGTGCTTGGTACACTTTGAGGTGATTGAATGCTTTTTGTCTGTGCTCATCTAGTAGGTCCAGAGAATTCACCCTATCTATGCAGTACTGCTCGTCAGTAATAAGACCTTGTAAAGATATCCACAAAGATTGGATTTCAACATCAATAGGTAGTACTACTTCAGTGCCATAGACTAGAGAAAATGGCGTGGCTCCAGTTGGTGTTCTGATGCTTGTTCTGTAGGCCCATAGTACCGGATTCAGTCAAGTAGATGCCAGTCTCTGCCAAAATTACTCACAGTTCTGTGTAGAATCTTGAGAATATTTTTGTTTGATGCCTCAGCCTGTCCATTACCTTGAGGATAATAGATTGAGGAACAATGTTGAGTGATATAGAACTGTTCACAAAGGTCATCAATGTCTTGATTTTTAAATTGGCCCCCATTGTCTGTTACAATTGAAGAGGGTATCCCATATCTAAAAATAATATAGTTTAGAATGAACATAGCCACCTATTTGCCAGTGGCTTTGATTAGCGGCACGGCCTTGACCCACTTTGTGAAATACTCAGTGGCTATAATGATGAACTTGTGTCTATTTGAAGAGTTGGGATATATTTGTCCAACCAAGTCAAAGGCTCATTGCTGAAATGGCCAATGTGTTATGAAAGGTATAAGCTCTTTGGTAGGATCATGGATAATATTTCCATGTGTCTGGCATTTAAGACATGCTTTTGAAAAATGAATAGCATATCTCTCCATGGTAGGCCAATAATAGCCTACCCTGAGCAGTTTATTGGCTAATGAAAAGCCGTTTGAGTGTGATCCACATACACCTTCGTGGACCTCTTTTAATGCTAGATGGGACTCTTCAAGTTCTAAGCACCTAAGAAGTGTACCATTGAGACCTCATCGATATAGGTTGTTAGTTATGAGGACGTAATGCGATGTTGTCCTAATTAGGGATCTTTTCTCATTTCTGGATAGATTATTAGGGATGGTTTGGTCAGAAAGGTAAGCAATAATATTGGCATACCGAGATTGGTCTGGGGTATTCAAAGCACATATTACCTAGTATTCAGGGGTATCAAATGTAGGATAGGATATTTCTTCCACCAAGAATTCATAGAGAAATTGATGTTCTTCCAGTTGTAACATGGATGCCAAGGTAGCCATAGCATCTGCAACTTTGTTCTCTGATCTTGGTATCTGCTGGAATGTGATGAATACAAAGTATTTATTTAGGTCATCAACTAGTTGTTTGTAGGGCATCAACTTCTCATCTTTCATTTGATACTCTCCATTGACTTGATTGATAATTAGTTGGGAGTCACCATACATGTGTAACTCTACAATTTTCCACTCCATAGCTAGCTTAAGGCCGTCTACCAATGCTTCATATTCTGAAATATTGTTGGTGCATGGAAACATCAGTTTGTAAGATTTGGGAATCTTGTAACCTTGAGAAGTTATGAATATGACTCCTACTCTAGATCCTTGTTGAGTGAATGAACTGTCAAAGTACATCTTCCATGGATATTCAGTGAGATGCATGATTGTTTCATCAGGGAATTCAATTGTTAAAGGTATATCATCTTGGAGTGGTGAATCAGCCAATTGATCTGCAAGGACCTGTCCTTTGATAACTTGTCGTTCTACATATTCAATGTCAAACTCACTTAGAATCAAGACCCATTTGCCAAACGTCCTGTTAATGCTATTTTTCTCAAAAGGTACTTTAGAGGATCAATCTTAGCAATGAGATTTACTGTATGAGAGAGCATGTAGTGTCTCAATTTTAGTGATGCAAAGATGACCGCTAAGCATGCTTTTTCAATAATGCTATAATTGAGCTCATAAGCAACTAGTGTTCTACTAATGTGGTAGATAGCTCTTTCTTTCTTGGTTTCATCCTCTTGTGCCAGAAATACTCCTAGGGATGTAACTGTAGCAGAAATGTAGAGGAGAAGGGGCTTTCCATGAATAGGTGCCATAAGAATAGGAGTAGCCAAGTATCCCTTTAATTCTCTGAAGTTTGCTTCACAGTGTTCATCCCATTTTAAGTTAACCCCTTTATGTAGTAACTTAGTAAAGGGTTGTGCCCTATCTGCAAGTTGGGACATGCATCTCCTAATTGACTGAAGTCTCCCTTGTAGTGTCCTCATTTGACTGATATTACGTGGAGGAGCCATCTCTAGTATAGCCTTCACTTTAGCAGGGTCTACCTCAATTCCCTTTGCTAAAATAATGAATCCTAGGAGCTTCCTTGATTGGACCCCAAAGGCACATTTCTTTGGGTTGAGCCTGAGTTTGAACTGTTCCATATGATCCAAGATCTTTCTTAGGTCAGCAATGTGAGTACCTCTTTCTTTGGATTTAGCCAATGTGTCATCTACGTAGTCCTCCATGTTCTTGTGCATCATGTCATGGAATATTGTTGTCATGGCTCTTTGATATGTTGCGTCGACATTATTTAACCCAAAAGGCATGACATTCTAGCAAAAGGTGCCCCATGCGCATGTAAATGCCATTTTCTCCAGATCTTCAGGGGAAATTTTGATTTGATTATAGCTCGAGAATCCATCCATTAATGAATACATCTGGTAGCTTGTTGTAAGGTCTATGATCATGTCAATGTTAGGTAGAGGGAAGTCATCCTTCGAACATGCTTTGTTCAAGCCTCTGAAGTCCATATAGATCCTGATAGATTTATCAGATTTAGACATGGGGACCACATTGGAGATCCATCCTACATAGGCAATAACTCGAATAAATCTAGCTTTCAACAAATTTTCTAGCTCTTCTTTTACCAATAATGCAACATGAGGATGCATCTTTCTAAGTTTTTGTTTTACGGGCTTGATCCCGGGAGCTATAGATAAGTGGTGCATGATTAGATTAGGATCTAGCCCTGGCATATCTATATAGGACCATGCAAAGTTAATCTTCTTCTCCTTCAGGAACTCTGTGAACTGTGTCTTCTCCTCTTCTGATAAATATTGTGCAAGGTGAATTATTTGAGGATTTTCAACAGTGCCCAACTTTACTGGATGTGTTGGTTCAATCAGTACTGAAGACCTTTCTTGAAAGTGCTCAGGGAGGATATCAAGAGTCTCATCCTTTGGCACCTCTGAGAGGTTTTCACCATTGGACACATATTTTTTCTTTACTATTTATGGATCTGATACTGCCACAGAGTGTTTTTCACCATAAGTTTTCTTTTTCTTTTTATTTTTTAGTTTTTGATGAAGAAACCTGATATCCTCTTGTGACATGTTCTCGCTCCTTGCATTGGTGGAAGAAGGGTAAGGTTCACAAGCATTGAGATAACAAGATAGGGTGTGGTCATTGGGAAAGTTGAGGATAGGAGTAGGATCTGTTTCAGTCCAATCAATTAGGTCTGGAAGTACCAATGTTAGGGAGTCAAATTCTGGAAAGGACAACATCATGTTAGCATCAAGACCATTAACCAACCTAACATGACCTGTTAAGTTATTTTATTTGATATTTAGATCAATAAGAGTGAGATCGTCGCTAAAAGGGTCATTGTTAGTTATATGCAGACCAAACTCTAGTGACTCATTAGTAGAGATCTCATCATCATCTCTCCGTAAAAGAAGGCTTCTTTCTTGTAGTCTATGAAATTCTTCTAGACTTATGTATTCACTAGTTCTCCATCAATGATCGGGGGAAGGAACTCTTCTTCTACTTTAGGATTATTAGTGTCATTGGGAGGAGTGTCAGACTATTTATGATGAGCTGAGGGTGCCGCAAACATGTGAATCATATCTATTCCAATATCTTTAGTGGCGATAGATAGCTCTTCCCATTCATATTCATGAGAGTTAGTGACCTCATCATCAGATTTGTTCAAGTATTCAGTAATGGTTATTTGATGCACCCAGTTAGCCATCTATAGATCAAAGTGTGGTAGATCTAGGACATGCAAAATTGTGACCAGTTTCCCCCAGTTAGGATGTAAATCCTTTTGCCAGGGTGTCTTTTGAGTAATTGTTGCTATGATGTCTCCTACCTCTTGAATGGGAGGTTGTGCTAGTAAAGGGGTGTGAAGATCTTGTGGTACCTCAAAGCTAGGTACATAGTGTTCTCCTTGGTAGTTGGGGTCCTGTGTGCCAACATGTAACAATCTTTCATAGGACCACTACTCTAGTTCATCTATTTCATCACTCCATTTATCTGAGTGTGGACTCTCTTTTGAAGCGGGTTTAGCAGTTTTAGTATTAAAACCCAGTCATGTTTTATCTCTGGTATTCCAGAACTCCATGGGTATAGGTTCAATAAGTCCTTGTCCTATGTCATTTAGAGGTCCTTTTCCTTTGTAATCCATTTGTGTGAGGAAATCATATCCCTTTCCATACTATTCTAGGGATATCTTCACATGTTTAACCTCAACTTCTACTGGTTCTCCTTTGTAAAGCCAGTCCAAGACTGCCTGTTCTTCTGTGTTATCTGAAGAAGATGTGGATGCCTTTACCATGCTGGTTGCTTTGTGTATTTCTGGCTCCTTGGATGCTATAGGTGTGAATTTTGATGAAAGTTTTTCGTAGGATCTTGGTGACACTGGAAATTCTGTCAGTGAGGGAGTTAGGTCAAGATTGTACTCTCCCATACCTGTTTCTTCAAGTTTCAGGGTTTTGCTAAAACCCTTCATAACCATGTCCTTGGTATTTTCAGGAGCCATGACATCCATAGCCTCTTTTTTGTGTGGGATAATGCTACCTGCTTTGATATTGTTGCAAGTGTAGTTAGCGTCTACAGGAATCGTCACTTCCACCCCATTATGTGGGTATTTTATGCATTGGTGGTAAGTGGATGGTACAACTTGCATTTCATGAATCCATGGTCTCCCTAATAGGATGTTGTAGGCCAATGGTAGATCTAGAACTTGACATATGATGTTCCTCTCAATCAGTCCGACTCTGATAGGTAGAACAATAAGACCTCTGGAGGATCTTTCTTCCTCATCATAAGCTTTGATGGTTATCTTGCTTTTAGAGTCAATTTTTTGTTCTGAGAGACCTAGTCTCTTAATTAGATCAAGTGTACATATATTCAATCCTACACCTCCATCTATCAACATGCATCTAACATGAGATTTATGAATAAGGACTTCAATATGGAGGGGTTGATTATGTGGATGGGTCAATGACTTATCATCCTCTTCAAAAAAGGAGAGGTAGTGTGGCGCTGAGATGTGATTGACCAGCACTTGGAATTTGTCTATATCAATATCCTTTGGGACATTTGCAACATGTAGGGCTTATTCTAAGATTTACCTATGCACTGTGGATATTTTGAGCAATTCAAAGATGGAAATTTTGGCAGAGGTTCATTGCAATTGGTCTACCAAGTCATATTTTGCTCCAGGAATAGTAACCATGTGTTTTGATGCTGGTTTAGGAATAGTTACAACAAGAACCTTGGACGTGGATGTTGGTTTTGGAGGTCCTTTGATTGTAATCTGTGCTTGGCTCTATGTTACAGCATTTGAGTGGAATGAGACACCTTTGATCGTGACCACATTGATGGATTCGGTTTTAATATCAAGCATATTGATCACATTGTCATTTTTGGAATAGGTGTAGTTTACCTCATTACTCTTCCCTTTAGATGTTTCTCCTTGATCATAATTAGGAAAGGGTTTTTTGAATGCTATATGATCCTCATTGGTAGTGTGTCTATCTACTTTGATCTTACCTCCTTCGATGAGGTCTTGGATGACATGTTTAAGCTTAAGGCAATTATTAGTCTTGTATCCCTTGTTTTTGTGGAAGACACAATAGGAGTTATCATCCCACCACCTAGGTTTGACCATTGGTTCCCATGGTTTGGAATCTAGGATTGTTAGGAATTTGTTATCCAATAGTGTTTTGAGAATAGTCTCAAGAGGTTCCCCCAAAGGAGTGAATGTTCTTTGGGGTTTTTAAGTCCATGTTGTTATGAATAAGGTGTCTCAACCTTGGATAATTCCTATTCTTATTATTTGTTTTGTAAAATGTATTTCTTGCAAATAATGTAATTAAGTGTGAGTGTACATGTCTAGTTGGCATGTTGATGTGTCA
>MU223332.1:4190472-4220237 GCA_018584345.1 Thuja plicata | reverse complement strand
TGTCACTTCATAACTCAATAAAATATTAAATATTCAACCAAATTGAATGAAACCAAATGGATTCCCTAGATATTTGTGTTACAAACCTAAATTCAAAATAATTATGTTCTTATCAGTTTTATAAAAATAGTTATGTTGATCAAAGTGAGTGTCACTCCTGAAAAATCCTAATTTTTCACAAAACTAATTTTTGAAGGAGAAGGAAAAATGGATACAAATAAATTCCATTTTTTTTAAAAAATATATTTATAAACTAGAAACAAAATGCTAAAATTCACTATTTTACATCATCTTCAAATTCTTAATGGTTTAATAACAATAGATGTTCGAAAGCGAAGTTTTTTTTCAGAATGTTCATTGCAGTGTCAAAGTTGGCCAAAAAGTGGGACACAATTTTGTGGGATCACCCTGCAATGGATCCACATCAACGGATAGCAAGAACACCATTTTGGAATTTTGGATAGGCTTTACCTCACAATAATAGAATGTCGATTTGGACAAGGATAGAAGAAAGGATCAAAACTTCACTACATCTTTGGATTGGCATTTACTCACTCATCATGAATCAATAATTTGAAACAGTGGGGGATTGGATTCCCAATTTTTGAGTAGAATGTTTGACTTTTTGTCATACCTTACATTGGAAATTTGATCTTGTCATAGAATGGAATTTTCACATTGAATTGGATTGGCAACACATTCAACTCTAAGTGGATTAACATTTGCACTTTTAAGCTGAATACATATCATGTTCTAAAATGGAGTGGCAAGTGTTAACTCATATTTTGGATTGGCATTCTATCATGGAAAAGAATGGGTTTCATATCCTTGGATTGGAATGGTTGACATGGAAGGGGGTTGGGGATTTAGATATAGATTGGATTTCAAGGATTATGGTGCTAATTAAAGGGAAAAATGTATTAGCTTGGAAATGAGTGGTGGGTATGAGAGAAAGTCAGGGATTTGGACAAATATTGGATGCTTCATTTTATGTTGTAACCCCCACCATAACTGTAAAATCAAGGAAAACTTATTATTCAAATTCCAATATATATATGCAATGTTGATTATCTATATATATAACTTGATTCTAATAATGTCAATGTTTAATTGTAGGAGTAGAAGGATTGAATGTATGTAATTATAATGGACTGGAAATTGACTATTATCAAAGTGCAATGAAGAGATATATAAAACTGCATTGTTGTTCAATGTACTTTGTACTTATTGATTTTTGAGCTAATATTGAACAGTTAAATCCATATAAATATGTGCATGGTAGTTATTGCTCACATCTATGATAGACATGACTCCTTGAGGAGCCATGCCTATCATAGGTGTGACTAATGATCACACCCTTTGGTCATACAATTCATTACAACTCATTATTGGTTAGACACCGATTCATTACTAATTACATTTTAATACTAATGTTTTATCAAGTTGATATCGATTCAATAACAATTGCAATTTAATAGTTATTGTGTTTAATTCAATCATAAAGAGGATATCAAATACGATAGAAATCATATATATATGATAATAATAATTATCATCACACACACACACACACACATGTCTCTTTAATCTGATCGATGATATATGCTTCAGTATTATGAATTTCTCTAATTGATATATGCATTAGTAATATGAACTTATCTAATCATGGCTATATGCAACAAAACTCCCTCATAGCTAGGGAAGATAAAATTGTATACATCACATTTCTCATGATAAGAAGTCTCACATATCTCGTGAAGACAACCACCACATAAAATGTGATGATAAGTATCACATAACTTGTGAGGTTTCACATAGCTCATGACACTAAGTATATCACATAACTTGTGATAAGAAGTCTCACATATCCTGTGAAGACAAACATCACATAACATATGATGATAAGTATCACATAACTCATGACACTTAAAGGATGATTTGATTGAGAATATCACATTCTCCTTATACATCCTAGCTATGGTATGTGAACTGACATTACATCACATAATGTCTATCATAACAGATCATGACACACCCACAAATGATATCAAGTCAGCATGATATCAATATTACAAGATCGTCATCTTATAATATTTGAATACAAGTGTTCATTTCCAAAAGATCGTCACCTTTTAGAGATGAATACAGGGGGTAGAGCCCATAAAGTTATATATCAACACATACAAAAAAATAATTTTACACATTAAACATCTAATATATTATATATACATCAGTAAAGATTACAATGCAAATTACAATTCAATCATACCAAGACCTTTCCTGAAGTGTTCAACTTTCACTTTGGTAAGCGGCTTGGTTAGTATATATGTTGTCTAATCTCTTGAACTGATATATTCCAACAGGATCACATTCCTATCCACCATGTCTCTCACATAATGATAAGGAATCTCTATATGCTTGGATCTATTGTGAAATACCGCATTCATAGAAATTTTTATGCAACTCTAATTATCATAATGGATGATTGTAGGTTTCAGGGGCTTACCAAATAATCCCACAAGAAGTTTCCCGAGCCATACTGCTTCTCTTTCTTCCATAGAGGCTGTAATGTATTCAGCCTCTATAGAACTTTGAGCCATTGAATATTTTTTCTTGCACATCCAAGATATCATGGCAGATCCCAAACTAAAGCAGCAACCCAAGGTGCTTTTTATATTAGTTACAATTCCAACCCAAATAGAATCTGTGAGTTCATGTAGATTCAAGTCAACTTTCTCATATTTGAATCCATAATTTAGAGTACCTTGAAGGTATCTCATAATATAATTCACATCTATAAGATGTATCTCCTTAGTTTCACACATAAACAAACTCAAAGTATTTACTGCATAACAGATATTCAGTCTAGTATTAACTAGGTACATCGAGGATCTAATTATCTTCCTGTTGAGGGTAGGATCTGCAAACGGAGAATATGTTGCTGTCTCCTTTAGTTTATGAAGATTTAATTCCATGGGAGAAGACACGGGTCTGTAGTTCATCATACCAAATTTTGTCAATATGTCCAAGGTGTACTTTCCTTGATTAAGCATAATGTTGTCTGAATTTTGCCAAAATTCCAATCCAAGGAAGTAATGTAGAAGGCCTAAATCCTTCATTTCAAACTCTTTAGAAAGGTGCTTTTTAGATTGATCAATAAGGTGATCTTATCCTATAATTAATAGATCATCAACATATAAGATTAATATTAATATATCACCTTTTCTTTTCTTGAAGTATAGATTTGGATCTGCATCATTCTTAGAAAATCCTAATTCTGTGAGATAGATATCGATTCTCTCATACCATGCCTTGGGGGCCTGTTTAAGTCCATAGAGAGCTTTCTTCAATCTGCACACACGAGATTGTGCAGTATGAATCTCAAATATTTCTAGTTTCTCTAAGTAGACTTCTTCCTCTATTTTCCCATTTAGGAATACAGTCTTTACATCCATCTGATGAAATTTCCATCATTTGACTGTTGTGATGGCTAGAACTGCTCTGAATGAGGTATATTTGGAGACAGGTGCAAAATTTTCCTCATAATCAATTCCTTCTTTCTGTGAGAAACCTCTGGCAAAAAATCTGGCTTTATGTTTCTCTATACTACCATTTGCAACATACTTGATTTTTAATAGCCACTTGGATGAAACAATAGATTTCTCCTTTGGCCTTGGAACAACTTCCCTAACATCATTTTTTAAGATGAACTAGTATTATTTTGTCATGGAATCCTTCCATGGTGTTTGAGGGATTCTGGTGCATTAAAAGGTTCAGACTTGAGAGATTATTTATTAAAGCCGCATAGCTAGAAAATATTTGGGGTCTTTTACTTTCTCTAAAGGTCCCTGAAGTAGCTGCAAAGTTCTTTGCTTCTTCCATTGTTTTGGTGGCCCAAAGTGGTCTTTTCTTAAGATTCTCTTGAGGTGAGTTTTGTACTTCATTTTCATCCACTTCATGATACTCCCTCTGAAAATCAGGAACAAGATCCTCTTCTAGGTATTAAGGTGGAGTGTTACTTTTTGACTCAATATAATTTCTAGCCCTTTTAAAAGCTAGGTCTTCCTCAAACATTACATCTCTAATGAGTTCAATATTGCTATGTCCAGGTAAAAAAACTCTATAGGCTTTAGAATTGTCACTATACCCAACAAAGATTCCTTTTCTTCTAGAAGGTTCTAGTTTTTTTCTTTTCTCTTTAGGTATATGAAAATAAACAGGGCATCCAAATATCCTTAAGTGAGTGATATCTAGCTTTATACCTGTGAAAACTTCTTCAGGAGTTTTTTCTGCAATAAGGGAGTGAGGGAATCTATTTTGTATGTACACAACAGTACTGTAGGCTTCTACCCAAAGATAGGTTTCTAAAATTTGATCAAGGAGCATTGCTTTAGCTTCTTCTATAATAATTCTATTTTTCCTCTCAGCAACCCCATTTTGTTGAGGGTTGTAAAGAACAATGAGCTCCCTCTTAATCCCAGCTTCTTTGCAAAATTATCTAAAAATTTCAGAGGTGTATTGCCTCCCATTATTAATTCTTAGTGTTTTTATTTTCTTCCCAAAGTAGTTTTCAGATAAATATTTTGTTGACAGGACTTTGTGACCGGGTCCGCCAACAGAGGTAAGTTGTCACCGGGTACCGGGGCAGTGGCCAACTTTGCCTGTAAAGGTTATCTGGGGAAATGAGACTCCTTGAGCCTCCAAGCATGCGAGAGTCGGGTCTCGACAATGCAAGGTTCAGTTGGGAAATGTGACTGTTTTGTTTGAGGGGGATAGATGGTTATCTTAACTCATCTTCTCCAGGGATCCAAATGAGTGGGGTTTCCTGCAAGTGCACATTTACTTAACAAATAAACTTCAAAAGGTACTGTAGAGTTAGAAGTATTTCATCTACCTATAATTATAGTGAACATTCAAAACATCAATGATGCTCTAACACACTACACTAAATACCGAAGAAATATAAAACCATCAGCTCATATTAGATCAGTAGCAGAGGAAAAGAAGGTCGTTAATCTACTTAAAGCATCAGAGCAAAGGACATAAAGAACACAAATCATAAAATACCGTTAACCAGAGATCAGAATGTCAACAACTTCATTGATAGAACTCTTCCTTCTTCATTAATATGTCTTCCAGCAAGCACTAGTGCGTGGTACAATGGTGGCTCTAGGGGAGCATTTAACTATTGAAAACTTAAAAACTATGGAGCATTGAACTCTGCAACTAAGAACTGAGAAAACCAAATTGCTATTAACGATGGACTGCAAAATCATCAATTTCATCGACCCTTGGAATGAGGCCTAACTTATCATTTATATACATCACTTGACCTAAAACTTAACCTAACTTATTTTACACTTTACAATATAATATTATTTCCAGTGGCCAGTACTACCTGTACCACGCTACAAAAGACCTCGAGATGGAAAAGGTCTGTCATGTTAGAAGGATAAGAAAATAAAAGAGGAGTGGAAGAATTAGCCTCGAGAAGAGAGCCGGTAGAAAAAGAGAAGAAATTTGATCTCCCAGGGATTGAGACTGCATGCCTCATAAATGGGAAGGTGGCTCACTATCTCCAATGTGCTAGGTGTAACTTTGGAGCGGTGCCTTGGGAAGACCATTTGTTAGAATTTTCTTGTTGAGCCGATGTGCCTTGTTGTGGTAACCTACTTTCTGACAACCTTTATTAACTACCTCGAAAGTGACTGGTCGGCCTTGGGAACCAGGATACGGGTCACTTAAAGAATACAAAAGTACAGTGTCTAGAATTCCAGAATCTGGGAACTTACATTCTAAAAGAATGAATGAATACAAAAATACACCTCATGACGAGATTCTCCGGGCTCTAGAGAACTTTATTACTTATGATTTTTCCCAAGCTTCCAACACTTGGCCTATGCTCTCTTCATCTACATCTTTTATGTTGTCCCACCGGCTTTAGACAGCCTCCAATGCCTTGACCTCTTTGGCCCCGCTCTGGAATTCATCCACCATCTTGATGGCACCATGAGATCGGATCGTTATCTTTGACAATCTAGATAACCTACCCTGGTCAAAATATTTGGCAGGAAGATACAGGGACTCCATTCATTCGTTGAACTTGCTAAGGACATATTCCTCCTGGGTATATGTCTCGGTGGTGAAGGGATTGACTTGCAATACTCCAACCATGAATTCTTTAAATAGACCCATGGGGTATTGGGTGGCTGTCACTTTCTCTTTCAAGGCCTTAACCAGTTCCTTGCATACCTCACCTCTAAGGACAAGTCTGGAGTACTAGGCCTGGAGGGAATCATATGATTTGTCTCCCAAAATTCCCACCTCTATGGCGACTTCTTCACCTATGTTGCGGATCTCTTCCAGCCTGACCTTCCATTTTTCATACTTTGCTAAATTTTGCTCCCATATGATAGTGGAGCATTTTTCCTGGCTAAGAAGAGAATCAACTTGATAAAGGTCTAGGAGGGATGCCACCAAAAATTGTCTCATGGTTGTCACCTGCTCGGTGGCCCACCCATCTAAAACTTGTGCTTTCTTTTTCATGATTCGTAGAGAATCCACATCACCCTGTGTGAACGATAATTCAGAGGAAGGGGTTCCAGGGTGGACCTCAGACAAAGGATGTGAGAGTTTTGCCAGAAGTGTGAGGAGATTGGCATTTTTTTCTCTTTCCTCTTTTAGCTTCTGGGCTTGCTTGATGTATTTGGCCTCTATTACTTTGGTGGCTTCTTTCAGTAGATCCAGCTCACCTTGTTTGTCTCTCCTCCCCAGCTCTACTTCCATTATGGTATAATCCTCAGGCCTTACGGCCGCTACCTCTACATTTGTTGGGGATGTTGTGATGGTCGTGACTATGCTACTTATTGGACTAGTCTAGAGAGTATGGACGATTCATGCTTTCTTGGGATTTTTGGCCTCTGCATTCCTGGCCATCATTTCAATCAACGAGAGCGTAGCACCTGATGTCGCCACTAGGGCTTTTATTTTCTTTGATTCCACTAGCCATTGGGGTAGCTGGGATGGCTTTGCTGTCAGGACCTATTCATTGGGATCCCTTTCAAAATCTGGCAGCAGGTTCCCAGAATACACATTGTCTTTGGGCTCTTTTTCTACCCCTCGTTTCGGTTCCTTTTATTCTCATTCCTTTTCCTTTTCCTATTCTCTGGAACCTTCAACATTTTCCACCATACTGGCATCTTTTGTTGTGCTATCTGGGACCTTTTCCCTAGTTTCTATATCATCTATATTTTTAGGGACCTTTTCCCTGGTTTCTATTGCTCCTCCCGATATCAACTGTTTCTGCATTTTCATTAACCGGGGCTTCTTGAGCAACCTGTGGTTTCTATTCTTGGGCCTCATTGGCCTCATCTATTGGAATATTCTCCCCCACTGGAACATTCTCTAGAGGTGGGTGAGGTATCTGGCCAAAATTTAACAAGGCGGACACCATTACTACCTCACCGAATGTGCTCCGGGGCACTTGATCACCCATAGTTACCAAAGGTACTTGGAGCATGATGGTCGGGGGTACAGTTGATCTTGTGGGTCTAGGTTCCCCGGCCATCGGTTGCTGATCTACATTTTTCCTTGGTGTTCCTTTGGTCTCATGGACTGGTGTCTTCTCCTTCTCATGCTCTATTTTCATTTCTTTCCGATCCTCTTGCTCTGATGTATCCTTTTCTCTTGGGATTTCCTTTTCTATGGGGGCCTCCTCCTTGTCCTCAGAAATGATCTCCTCCACCGCATGACCTATGCCCTGTTGGAGTTCGATGAGTTCTTTCACTGAGAAGGTGTTTTCAAAATCATCATACAGGGGCGAGGAGTCTGAAATATCTTCTAGTTTGGGTGAATCTAAACTGACATCCACCAGGGGCATCTCTGGCATACTAGGACTGGCAACTGTGCTTGGCGTAGGGGTCACCTTTTTCTTCTTCTTTCTTATTAGAGAAGCCCCAATGTCTAGAATACTAGTAGAATCTGCCTCAGTGAAATTCTATCTTCTCATCATGGCTGCCAATGACAGGGATCTCGGAGGGTGAGCAGAGGCCATTGGAGCCACAAGGAGGCCAGAAGATATCTGCATTCTTATTCACTAGCTGGCTAGCTTTGATGCCTCCATTTGTTGATGTAACTATGCCATTAGAAGGGTGGGAAATTGTGGAGGCACTTTGGGAATTGGGACACCCTCCTCTTTCCCTTTACTTGTGCTTGGTTCAGTGATCGCGACAGATGAAGAAGGTCCGACGCCAGCTGAAGAGGGAGTAGCCCGTTTGATCCTTGGCTTCTTTCGAGCACTCTTTGGACATGCCTGAGTGAAATATTGGTGGCTTTCCTATATAATGGGGTGACATACCCCTTCAATTGTTAGGTCCTTGGGGGTGGTCCAATCCACCAGAGGAAGATCTAGCTTTTCCAGCCCTTGTTCTTTATATGCTGTATTTTCCAGTGGCCCGTCATCTTTAAAGCCCTTTGGGAAAGTCCGAAGGTCTAGTGCTTTGATGAGCCCTTTGCTCATCCAAGAATACTTTGAGGCCTGAAGATTGAAACTGTCTTTATAGTTTACCCAAAAGTCCTTAATATCTACTTCATGGGACGGGGATGCCCGGGGAAGTGCTGTGGAAATCTTGCCGAGGGGATCATAATTTTTTCAAGCATGGTGGAATTCTACCAGCCCCAAGTTCTTCAATTCGCTGTCTGCCTCCCGGGCTATGATGAGGCTACATGTATAAATCCCACATGAGAAAGGGAACATAACATTGATGACCTTCTTCATTGTAAAGAGGGCATGCAGATCCATCATCTGCCGGCAGAAGTCTAAAAGAATAATCATGTCCCCTTAATACTAGGGTTGAATATGGGGCTTCCCGTTGAATACTGTCACCCAAATGTAGATGTGATGTTGGAACTGGATAAAATAGCAGCCGTAGGAGCTAACTAGAGTCATCACCGCCTATAAGAGGTTGTACCCGAAATCCTGAGTAAGTGTTAGAATGTTGTTGTAAATGAAGGCATCATTTATCCGGCAGAAATTTTGGAAAATGGTCCCATGGTGCCATTTGGCCTGGCCCGTTCCAAAGCTCTCCAACTGTTCCCAAACCTAATAAAGCCAGCCTTTGTTGTGCTAGTGCCCATAGCACATATGATGTCAGATAAAATTTGGAATTTTGGGCCATGCTCTTAAGCAGTTATCTACGTGATTGGATATGAGGGCCACCCAGTTGAAAGTATGACTACAGGTGGTGATGTAGTACAGAAAGTAGTACATCCATGCCAAGAAATCCTGGGCATGGGGAAATCCAAAAATCCTACATAGAAATACAATGCCCACTTGGATGGGCTCTTTGAACTCCCCGTGAGGAATTTCCAACTTCATCCTCTTATAATCCCTCTTTGGGACTTTTTAGCCAGTGGCTATTGATATTCTATCGGGAAATAATCTCAGCGCCCTCGAACTCCTACAAGGTCTAGAGTCAACTCCGGATAATGGATCTGTTGAATTGTGGGATCCCCAGCCCTGAGGCAAAAGTTGTCACATCCAAGGTGATGATTGTTGCTAGGTACTATAGCAGCCAAGGATCCGGGAGTAGGGTGGTCCGTGTTGGTGCATTGTACAGTGTTGCCAATTGGAGTATTAACTCTGGTGATTGCACTGAATAGGGGAAGTTAGCTACCTTGATGATACCGAAGGTGGTGATCTGAGTTGCCAGGTTATCACCAGAGGCCCTTAGTTTATAAATAGCTTGAATCAAGCCTTGCATTTCTGCCCAAGGTCCGGGCCCTGCGTCTGTTATCTCCTGAACTCTGGACTCTATTTTTGACCCCATAATGACACCATCCTTGGGGTATTTAGAGTTCAAGGGCAGCTTTTCCAATAACCTCTCGGTCTTAGTCTTGGTGGCCGCTTGGGTGGAAGTGGTGGGCAACTCCGGGCTGGAAGGAGGGGTGATCACTTTAGACATTTTTGATCAACTCATTTGCAACTTGCAAGACTGGAGAACCATTAGAACATGATACATATAAAGAATATTAGTACTCTAGGGAAAACGTCACCACCCTGTATTTGTTCAACAAGTGTTAGCATACATCAAAAGTCCTAAAATCCTTGTAATAAATGTGAATAAAGCTCCAGGGATATCGAACCAAATGACAAAGGGAGAAACACAAGATAAGGAATTACTTAGGGCCCGAATCTTGGGTAATCTAGCCGTTGTCGTGCCAATGTGACCAGTAGGAAATTGTATTTGGCTGACATGGGTTGGCACATGGTCAGATGGCAGGTGACATAAAGGCATTAATGGTGATAAGTGGGCTGACATGGGGTAAAATAAATGCTAGATGGGACACAGTTTGAATGCCCGCTGATGGGAAATTAATCCTGCCATTAAGGTGATGAGATGAAGGAGAGAGAAATCCACCATGGGTCGAACCAGCGAGGTGCCGAGTTTGAACTATGTTGACTTTGTCTCAATCAGATTGGTCTCATGGACAAAAATGCTGTGATGGAGCACGAGGAACTCACGAGTTTGGAAGGATATACAAGGTATACACAAACATAGAGAGTCAAAACATATATACACATGATATACAAAAAATAAACAACATTTACAAATTTATACAACTATGCACATATGTACACGAGCTAAACTAAGGTGGCATGCACCAAAAACACTAGTCTACAGCTGCGCAGAAGGCGGACAACCTTCTCGCAGGGCCAACCCACCAATGGGAGGTGAACTAGAAACAGCACATGAAAGGAAACCAATGAGAAAAACACAGACCAGTAGAGCAAAGGGAAACCAATAGAAAATACCAAAAATAGCAGGGAAACTAGAAGACCTACCTGAAATCCAAAGAAGGGTAGGGAAAGAGTACACCAGGAGCACGTCTACGATGAACTCTACCTCTAACTAATCATGAATAGGAACCTTGAATTGCTGAATAATAACCCACTAAGCTCAGAGCAATCATAGCTTAATTGCAATTTGGTCATCTAAGAATCGCTCTGAATGCACAAATGTTTAATCACGGTAACTGTAAAAGTGGTGGGTAATTATTTCTTATACCCAAGGTAAAAGTGAGTTACCTCTCTTTTCCTACAAACTCCAGAATAGGCAAACCTCCAGACTCTGGGCCTGAGGATTCCATGCCCCAATACCTTCTTGCAAGGAGAAGACATTGCGGTAGAGAATCCCAGAGTCCAGTATCCAGCTCTGGAAAGAACAAACAACTCCGGGACCGGGTCCTGGAGACGCAAAAGGCAAAAAAGAAAAAAGAAAATAGACCTCGTGGGAGGGAAAACTCAGAGAAGGAAACAAAGGAAAACAAAAGACAAGGAAGAAGACAAAAGTGAAAAGAGGGGACCCAAAATTTTGCACCAAAAAAAATGTAGGGATGGGTATGCAGGGCATAAAAAATGGCGACTATCTGGGATGAATGCCTTAGTGCATTTGAGTACCACAAAATCTCTGATTAGCAAAACTAGAATAAATCGTTACTCAAAGCACCTTTTTTGCAAGGCACGAAGGGTATGAGACAATCCAACACATACATGATTCAATCCTTGGTCTTTCTTCAGTTGTGGAGTATGTTCTTTGAAGGAAAATCAAGCCAATGACCTTTGGGAGAAGCAGAGAAGAGGCACTAGATCTATTGATTCAAAGTCATCCATTTTGCTCATTTTCCTGGATACTAGAGTTTCTACATCCCATCTTTTATTTCTTTTTCATTTTATTCTTTTCTGGATGGGAGGGTGGTACTTATTTTACCATTAAGCCTAGTCTTAGATAAATTTAATGGTGGTACTTCTTTCACCCTTCCATACACCATAATTTGTTAAATAGGGCAGAAAAATCTGGACCCTGAAGAATTTTAAAAGTGCAGACTCGGGCCAATAAACTAGTGCGGCTAATCTACTCTTGGTGTGTCCGATTACTTGTTCCTTTTGATTTTGAGTTAACTGATTGCCAAAATTTTGGGGATAAATCCGATGAAGATTGCTCATAACTTGTTACCAAACTTACAAAATAACTCCAAAAAGTGGACCAATTCCACCATGCTAACAATAGATTCCAAATTCACCATAATGCAAAAGGTACCATCCTGGAGACTAGATGTTATGTGAAGCATACCAACCTACGAAAGGGGAAGCAAAACACTGGGGACCCAAAATGAAAACAAAGAAACAAAGAAAAAAACAAAAGAAATGAAAACTAGGGCGGTACCAAGGACAGCCGACACTACTTACAAGGCACCCCAAATAGGGTATCGGGAAAGGAATATTTACAAGAAAGAAGATTTACACATAATACAACTCTGAACAAACCTTCCTCATTTGAAATAGTGTTTGAGGAAAATCCATTGATGGGAAATGGGACAGGTTCCCCAGTCATGGTATTGAGGTGATAGGCATTTGTCCCACAGATCTCTGAGATCAAATATGGTCTGAGCCAGAGCTGTTGGAATTTGGTGCGATTTCCTTTCTTTTCCCGGGCCTTATCCCACAGGAGGACCAAGTCCAAAATCTGAAAGGCCTTATACTAGGCTCTTTGGTCAAACCATTGTTTTATGACTACTTGGTGACGTGCAAAGTGTTCAAGGGTAGCGTCTCTTTGTTCTTCCATCCATACTAGGTTTAGGAGCTGAACCTCCACAATATTGTCTCGGTTGCTGAATTCTTGCATAAACTATAAAATTGGGACCTGTAAGTTAATGGGGAACACTAGGTTCTAGCCGTAAACCAGATGGAATGGGGATGTCCCCAGGGCAGCCTTAATGCAAATACAATCCTCTTAGAGGGAAAATCTCAACTTTTGGTGCTAGTCCCGGGGATTATGTTCTAACAGGTGTTTGATCACTTCAAGCAAATTTTTGTTGGTTGATTCAGCCACACCATTCCCCTAGGGGAAATAGTTGATGGAAAACTTTAGAGTGATCTTTCGGTCATAGGTCGATTCAAGTAATTGTGTCAAAGAAAATGCTGAACCATTATCACATATTATAGCGAAGGGCATTGCAAATCTTGTGACGATGTTTTCTTCCAATAATTTTATAACTATGTCTGCCATATTATTTTCACAAGGTATCACTTTAGACCACTGGGTGCAGTAATCAGTAGCTATTAAGATGTACCACTGGTTGGTAGATGAGTTGGGGTTGATTTCCCCGATAAAGTCAAATGCCCGTTGGGAAAAAGGTCTGGCTTCAAAAACTGACTGTAAAGGCATAGCCGGGTTACGCTCATGATGTACCATGGTTTGGCAAGTATGGAACTTCCAGATGTGAGTATAGACGTCTTTGAAGATACAGAGCCAATAGCATGCGACCCAAAGAATCTGATGGGCAGTGGCATCAGCTAAGCCATGCCTAGTTCCAAACTGCCCATGAAATTCTTTGATTATTTTTGCAGCTTGAACCCTATCAATGAAACAAAGGTATACTCCTTCATAGTTCCTACGAAAAAGTGTGGCATTTTTTATCATGAAGTGTGCACTTTTCAACTGCAGGGTGCGATGTTTGTTTGGACGTAATCCCTTTGGGCATCTATTATTCAGTAACAAGTACACCAGGTCTGTGTACCATGGATCTTGAGTGATGGACTCCACTGTATATGTCTGACATTCAATGTGGGGAGCCTCTTCTGCCATTGCTCTACATAGTCCCTGGCCTCGAACTATTTTTATGGGTTGCATTTCTAAATTTTATTCCTGGAGGATGGCCATCCATTTCCCCCATCTCTCACCTAATTCACTCTACATCTGCAGAGACTTCACCGCCTGGTCTAAGATGATAGCATGCACCTTGCTTCGGAGAATGTAATGCCATAATTTCTTCACGGTATGAACGAGAGAAAAGGCCTTCTTTTCTAAGGATGAATACCAGACCTCGATGTTCTTAAAGGGGGATCTCATGAAAGCTATTGGTCATTCTTCCCCTTCAACCTTTTGGGTCAATAGTGCCATGACAGAATGCGGCAAAGCAAAGGAATATATATAAAAAGGGAGGGAATAGTCCAGACTAGCCAGAACTGGTGCCTCTGTTATCGTCTGCTTAATCTGGGTGAACGTCCACTTTTCTTTAGGACTCCACTCAATTTTGGCATCTTTCTTCATCATTTCGTTGAGTGGTTTCATGAACTTAGTGAATTCAGTGATGAATCACCAGACAAAATTGATCTTTTCAAAGAAAGACCACATTTCCTTCTTGCTACCGGGCATTTATAGGTTTAGCAACACTTCAACTCTCTCAGGGTCGATGGATATACCCTTCTCGGAGACAATATGCCTGAGAAAATTCCCTTCAATGACCTTGAATATGGATTTCTTAGGGTTGAGGGATATTCCATACTAGTGACACCTCTTGCAAATCTGGGTGAGGTGGGTGGAATGATCATGCCTGTCCCGGGAAAAGATGGTCAAATCATCCATGTAGATGATTATACACTGGTTCACAAGGCCCTTGAATGCAATGTCCATGGCCTTTTGAAATGTGGCCCCTGTGTTAATCAGGCCAAAGGGCATTCTCCGATATGCAAATGTTCCCCACTTGGTGGTAAATGTTGTTTTGTCTCTATCCTCATATTTAACCATGACTTGGTTGTACGCGGAGTACCCATCCAAGAAAGACATCATTTGCATTTTGTTCATGATTTGTAACACCTCATCCAACGAGGGGAGAGGATGATTATCTTTCTTGGAGGCCTTGTTTAAATTTTGGAAATCCACGCAAAGGCAGATTTTTCCACTTTTCTTCCTCATAGGAACTAGGTTGGCAACCCATGTAGTATGCCAGATTGGAAAGATTATCTAGGCTGATAGCAATTTTTGAACCTCCTGGTGGATCAGAGGCTCAATTAGTGGGTTGACCGGTCGTTGCTTTTGTCAAAAAGGCTTAGCATCAGGTTTGAGTGGGATAGTATGAGTCATGATGGATGTATTGTATGTTTTTAGATCCTCATACCCCTACGCGATCACATCAATGTATTCTCGAAGAACCGCAAGAATCTTCTCCTTCTCCTCAGGGGAGTAGGAGGTGCCAATGTGTATCATTTTCTCTTCACCGGGCTGGCCAATGTTCACTTTCTCAAATTTCCCTCCCTCATAGGAGGATGATATCTTTTCCTAGCCCTGAGGGTCTGAGTTGAAGATTCATTCAAGTGCAACCATCCCTTTGGGGATGGTGTTGGTTGGTAGGTCCATGATCCCATCATCTTCATCACCCTGCCCAGTATCATCATGATCTCTTTGTTCCACTATCTGGTCCTCAAAAACACCAACATTAGCCATGAAGGCCAGGATATGCTGGTTATCCTCAAAGACCTAAAAATGGGTGACGTTATCTGGAATGGACGGGGTGGGGATCATCCCAACAAAAAACCTTCAGAGTCACGAGCTGGCCATGGGCTCAAGTGTGTTGGCAGAAACGACAAGGGCATCCAGGACATATTTTCATCTCTGAGGAATAAGATTGATGCCAAAGGCATCAAAATCCTCAATAAGGCTCCATGCTTAGTTGTGATATGAAACCAGCCTCTTATTGTGATAGGTGTATTGACTCCAGACCTGTTTAACAGTCAACTCTGAATCACCCAGGGCCCAAAGGCAAGTGATTCCTTTCCTTAATGCAAATAGGAGCCCAAGGACCAAAGCCTCATACTCTGTGACATTGTTCATGCAATTGAACTTTATCCTATAGGACGCAAGGAAGGATTTACACCATGGGTTGATTAATTATACTCCAGCCCCACAACCTTGTTTGTATCGGGACCCGTTGAACTTAAGGGTCCACAAGTCATCATTTTTTATCTGGGGCTGGGAAAATGAGGTGGGTTTTGGGTTATTCTTGTGAGGGTTGGGAGGATTTTCCTCTGGCACTGATGGTACATGGGTGAGGTTTGTCTCTAGAGGGGTTTGTGATTGGGATCCTTGGACATGTGGCACTGAGGAGGCACTTCCAATAAGGACACTTGGTTCTGGGGAATCAACTGCATGTTCTTTCTTCTAGAGGGCATTGATGTTCTAGGTAGCAGCAGAAAGACAAGGCTCACACTTGAGCTCTGAATGTTTTTGATAATGTACCTGGAACCAAGTGCTAGACAAGAGTGTGGCAGGGGTCACTATGGGACTGTGAGAGTTAACCTCAACCTTCAATTTTTCTTCCAGGTCCTGGGTTCTCTGCAGAATTATGGGATCCTCCCCCGGGGTGAAATTGAATGTTAAGATCTCAAGGGTTGGTACACCCCATGGGAGCTCTCAGAGAGTAAGACCTCATTTACCCTCTCAACTTTGGTGAGGGCCTATCTCATCTAGGGCTCACTTTCAACCCAGATCTTGTTAGATTCTCCTTCCCAGGGGAGCCACAAGTGGGAGAAGTCAATCAAAAAGTACCCATTTAGGTATTTGGACCAATTCTGACTTAGCAACATCCCATAAGTCTCTAGGTAGTCCACCACTTGGATGTCAATTGTACTGGCTATCCTGGGGTCCTGGATGAGTTGAATCCAGATGTTCTTCAGTTCACCCACCATTTTTATAGCAGTCTTGTCCAGTTGGATTACTGCACCGTTAGACAGGGTGGGTTGAAATCTGAGCTTCTAACATATGGATAAAGGCATGATGTTGCCCAAAGCACTAGAATCTACTAGGCAGTTGTGTATGTTCTTTCCTTGTATGTTTAAGCCTAGAAAGAAGGGAGAATCTTCAGTGTTTCCCTGAAAGATAGCTGTGTTGGCGTCCTCAAAAGAGACGATCTTGGGTGGGCGACTGATGGCCTTTGGGTTTCCCAAGAGCTTCAGAAGGGACTTCTTTTGCTTGGGACAATTTGGCAAAACCTCCATCAACATCATGGAGGTGGTGGTTTGTTCTAACAACTTCATGATGTCAAACCTTCCTCCCGAGAACTGATGGATTCCCTTGGCTGGGTCCTTAGCTTGGTTAGAGCCAGGGCCTTTTAGAGGGGGAGACCAATCGGTCATGTTGTCCTGGGGAGGAGTGTCCGTAGGAGGTGTGGGTGTATAAACTAGTCCTTTACTAGCCTGACTCTGAGTGTTGTAGGGGGGCTGTGGGTTGGTGAAAGCATTGGCCTCAAAGGCCAGAATAGATTCATCAAAGAACCCCTGTAGTTCAAGCTCTTCTTCATCTCCTTTATCTGTTCCAAAGAAGATGATTTTATAGGCGAAGGCACCGTGAGTAGGCTCTAGGGGAGTAGGATTAGAAGATTGTTGTCTTTCCAGCTGGGAAATCATGATAAATTTTTCCAGCGTGGCATAATTTACCTCATTGTGAGAGCCTGTGTCATGCAATCTACACCAGTTGGTCATGGGCTAGAAATCTGTGACTGGTGTGAAATGGGACGGTCCAACACCATCCTGATTAGTGTTTTGGTTTAGAGGCAGACCTCTGACATTGGCATTGTTGTTCCATTTCTATTGGTTGGGCCGAGACCCATTGTTGTAGTTTCTCCCTCTGACATTGTTGTTTTGTTGGCCAGAGAAAATATTCCCTCTCTAGGAATTAGAATTCTAGGGTGCGTAGAACCCCACCTTAAGTTGACCCATGTCCATAGTTAGGGTGGAAAACATTCACCGGAGGGACTCAACCCTTTGCGGTCAACTAGGTGTTCATGTCATAGTGTGACGGTTGTTGTTGTTGGTTCCCTGGGAAAGTAGAAGTATTTTCTGGAGTTGAGGGCGATAATCCCCCAACCATGGACAACTGGAAGAAAGGCACTCCAGGTGATTGTGCCTATGGTTGTTGTGTTTGTTGCAGTTGGTTCAAGGGAAAATTTTCCATACCTGGTATTGTCTAGGTCTGGGATGGATACACGTACTGGGCTTGCTGGTCTATCGACGGTGGTGGGGGATTCATGGCCATCATAGGGGTACCCATCACCTGATTGGGGTTATATCCCCTAGCATAAGAAGTTCCATCGGGTATCATGTTAAATGGCATGCTTTGCCCAATCATGCCTAGGGATTTGTTAAGGCCACATGATAGCTCTAAGGCTAGGTTGTAAACCTTCACCAAAGTATCTCGGTCACCTAGGGCGGTTGATTTCCAATGAGAGTTGCAACGAAGGGGTCCATCATGTTGAGATAGGTCTAGATAGTCACCTCCGCGGATAGGATGAAGGGACCCATGCACCGTTTCAAGGTGCATTGGAACTGGTGATTAAATGCTACAAGGGTTTCATTTGGTTCCTTCCTGATGGAAATGAACTGGCTGCGGGACCATGCTGGGTCCACATGTACATGGAAGGCAGCTAGGAAAGTTTCCTCCATGTCTTGCCAACTGTTGATGGAGTTGGCGGGAAGGTTAAGGTACTAGTTCAGTTCATTCTATCCCAAAGATAGAGGGAACATCTAAGTCACAATGTCTTGATGTTGGATTCGGTGTGGGTTCATGGCATCTTTGTATGCCTGCAAGTGCTCTTCTATGGTTTGTGAGCCTAAGTGCTCATATCAGGAACAAATATTTTCTGGGTGTGAAGTTAAATTGTTGGCTGCACCCGGAAAAGTTCCCATTGGAGACCTAGTATTTCCAAAATACGTAGCCATTAGGGGAGTTGGATTTTGACTGGGTTGAGCACTAGTTCCTAGGATCATCTGGGGGACTTGGATATTCTATGTTATGCTAGATCCCTAGACAATAGTGGCTGACTTGGCTTTCGGGGCCCGTTTCTTCTGAGTGGGAGGCTTGAGTTTGACAAACTATGCAGGATTGGGAGCTGATCTAAGGACTCTTTCAAATCTTGCTAGTGAAAATGATCCAATCCCACTGAAGTCTTGATTCCTAAAACTATGGCTTGGGGAACCCTCAGGCAGTGTAAAATCTAAATCCTCAAAGGGGGACAAGTTCATGCCCTCCTTCTAGTGCCAGTTTCTGTTGATGGGACTTTGTGACTGGGTCCACCAACCGAGGTAAGTTGTCATTGGGTACCAGGGTACCAGCCAACTTCACCTTTAAAGGTTATCTGGGGAAATGAGATTCCTCATGCCTCCAAGCATGTGAGAGTTGGGTCTCAATAGTGCGGGGCTTAGTTGGGAAATGTGACTATTTTGTTTGAGGGGGATAGCTAGTTATCTTAACTCATCTTCTCCTGGGATCCAAATGAGTAGGGTTTCCTACAAGCATGCATTTACTTAACAAATAAACTTCAAAAGATACTACAGAGTTAGAAGTATTTCATCTACCTATAATTATACTAAATATTCATAATATCAACGATGCTCTAACACACTACACTAAATACCAAAGAAATATACAACCATCAGCTCATATTAGATCAGTAGTGGAGGAAAAGAAGGTTGTTAATATACTTAAAGCATTAGAGCAAAGGACATAAAGAACACAAAGCATTAAATACCTTTAACCAAAGATCAGAATGCCAACAACTTCATTGATAAAACTCTTCCTTCTTCATTAACATGTCCTCTAGCAAGCACTGGTGCGTGGTACAATGGTGGCTCCAGGGGAGCATTTAAATACTGAAAACTTAAAAACTATGGAGCATTGAGCTCTGCAACTATGAAATGAGAAAACCAAATTGCTATTAACGATGGACTGAAAAATCATCAATTTCACCGACCCTTGGAATGAGGCCAGACTTATCATTTATACACAACACTTGAACTAAAACTTAACCTAACTTATTTTACACTTTACAATATAATATTATTTTTGGTGGCCGGTACTACCCGCACCACGCTACAAAAGACCTTGAGATGGAAAAGGTCTGTCATGTCAGAAGGATAAGACAAGGAAAGAGGAATGGAAGAATCGGCCTTGAGAAGAGAGTAGGTAGAAAAGGAGAATAAATCCAATCCCTTAGGGATCGAGACTACATGCCTCATAAATGGGAAGGTGGCTCACTATCTCCGATGCGCCAAGTGTAACTTTGAAGCGGCGGCTTGGGAAGACCATCTATCAAAACTTTCTTGTTGAGCCAATGTGCCTTGTTGCAGTAACCTACTTTTTGACAACCTTTATTAACTACCTTGAAAGTGACCGGTCAGCCTTGGGAACCAGGAGATGGGTCACTTAAAGAATACAAAAGTACAAGATCCAGAATTCTAGGATCTAGGAACTTACGTTCTGAAAGAATGAATGAATACAAAAATACACCCCGTGATGAGATTCTCTAGGCTCTGCAGAACTTTATTACTTATGATTTTTCCCAAGCTTCCAACACTTGGTCTATACTCCCTTCATCTACATATTTTATGCTATCCCACTAGCTATGGACAGCCTCCAATGCCTCCTTGACCTCTCCGGCCCCGCTCCAGAATTCATCCACCATCTTGATGGCATCATGTGATCAGATCATTGTCTTTGACAATCTAGATAACCTACCCTGGTCAAAATATTTGGCAGGAGGGTACAGGGACTCCATCCATTTGTCAAACTTGCTGAGGACATAGTCCTCTAGGGTACATGTCTCGGTGGTGAAGGGATCAACTTGTGATACTCCAACCACAAATGCTTTAAATAGACCCATGGGGTATTGGGTGGCTGTCCCTTTCTCTTTTAAGGCCTTAACCAGTTCCTTGCATACCTCACCCCTGAGGATAAGTCTAGAGTACTGGGCCTGGAGGGAATCATATGACTCATCTCCCAAAATTCTCACCTCTGTGGTGACTTCTTCACCTATGTTGCGGATCTCTTCCAGCCCATCCTTTCATTTTTCATACTTCACTAAATCTTGCTCCCATATGTTAGCGGAGCCTTTTTCTTGACTAAGAAGAGAATTGACCTG
Source organism: Thuja plicata (assembly GCA_018584345.1). Lineage (NCBI taxonomy): Eukaryota > Viridiplantae > Streptophyta > Pinopsida > Cupressales > Cupressaceae > Thuja > Thuja plicata. The sequence continues at coordinate 4,199,486 of MU223332.1, read as the reverse complement.
ATAAAGGTCCAGGAGGACGTTGCCAAAAATTGTCTTATGGCGGTCACCTGCTTGGGGGCCCACCCATCTATAACTTGTGCTTTCTTTTTCATGATTCGTAGAGAATCCACATCGCCCTGTGTGCCCCTATACGAGTGGAAATCCAGAGGAAGGGGTTTTGGGGTGGACCTCAGAAAAAGGCTATGAGAGTTCTACTAGAAGCGCAAGGAGATTGGCATTTGTTTCTCTTTCCTCTTTCATCTTCTGGGCTTGCTTGATGTATTGGGACTCTATTACTTTGGTGGCTTCTTTTAGTAGATCCAGCTCACCCTATTTGTCTCTCCTCCCCATCTCTACTTTTGTTATGGTATAATCCTTGGAACTTACAACCACTACCTCTGCATCTACTGGGGGTGTCATGATGGTCATAACTGTGCTACCTATCAGACCAGTCTAGAGAGTATGGACAATCTGTGCTTTCTTGGGCTTTTTGGCCTCTACATTCCTGGCCATCATTTCAGCCAATGAGAGCGTAGCACCTGATGTCACCAGCGGGGATTTTCTTTTCTTTGATTCCACCAGCCATTGGGGTGGCTAGGGTGGCTTTGCTGTCAGGACCTATTCATTGGGATTCCTTTCAGAATCTGGTGACACTTTCCTAGAATACACATTATCTTCGGGCTCTTTTTCTACCCCTCATTCCAGTTCCTTTTGTTCTCATTCTTTTTCCTTTTCCTATTCTCTGGAACCTTCAACATTTTTTGCCATACTGGCATCTTCTGTTGTGCTATCCGAGACCTTTTCCCCAGTTTCTATATCATTTTTATTTCAGGGACCTCCTTGCTCCTCCCAGTGTCAACTATTTCCGCATTTTCATTAATCGGGGCTTCTTGATCAACCTGTGGTTGTTGTTCTTGGGCCTCATTGGCCTCATCTGTTGGAATATTCTCCTCCAATGGAACATCCTCTGGAGGTGGGTCAGGTATCTGGCCAAAATTTAACAAGGCGGCTGCCGTTACTACCTCACTGAATGTGCTCTGGGGCACTTGATCACCCATATTTACCAAAGGCACTTGGAGCATGATGGTCGGGGGTATGGTTGATCCTGCGGGTCTAGGTTCCCCGGCCATTAGTTGCTCATCTACATGTTGCATTGGTGTTTCTTTGGTCTCATGGACCGGTGTCTTCTCCTTCTCAGGCCCTATTTACATTTCTTCCCGAGCCTCTTGCTCTGATGTATCCTTTTCTCCTAGGATTTCCTTTTCTATGGGGGCCTCCTTGTCTTGAGCAGCAATCTCCTCCATCGCATGACCTATGCCTTGTTGGAGCTCCATGAGTTCTTTCACTGAGAAGGTGTCGTCAAAATCATCATGTGGGGGTGAGGATTCTGAAATATCTTCTAGTTTGGGGGAATCCGAACTGACATCCACCAGGGGCATCTTCGGCATACCAAGACTGGCAACTGCGCTTGGCATATGGGTCACCTTTTTATTCTTCTTTCTTATTAGCAAAGCCCCGATGTCTAGAATACTAGTAGACTCTACCTTAGAAAAAGTTTGTCTGCTCATCATGGCTACCAAAAACAAGGATCCCACCAGGCGAGCAAAGGCCATTGGAGCCACAAAGAGGCTGGAAGATACCTGCATACTTATTTGCTGGCTGGCCAGCTTTGACACCTCCATTTGTTGATGTAACTGTGCCATTAGAAGGGTGGGGACTTGTGGAGGAACTTTGGGACCCAAGACACCCTCCTTCTCTTTCCCTTTACTTATGCTTGGTTCAACGGCTATGGCAGATGAAGAAAGTCCAACACCTACTGAAAAGGGAGTAGCCCGCTTGATCATTGGCTTCTTTCAGGTGCTTTTTGGACATACCCAGGTGAAATATTGGTGGCTTGCCTCTATAATGTGGTGACATACCCCTTTAATTGTTAGGTCCTCGTGGGTTGCCTAATCCACTGAAGGAAGATCTAGCTTGTCCATGCCTTGTTCTTTATATGATGGATTTTCTAGCGGCCTGTCATCTTTAAAGCCCTTCGGGAAAGTTTGAAGGTCTAGTGCTTTCATGAGCCCTTTGCTCATTCGAGAATGTTGTCAGTCCTGAAGATTGAAACTGTCTTGGCAGTCAACCCAAAAGTCCTCAATATCTACTTCGTGGGACAGGGATGCCCGAGGAAGCGCTATGGAAATCTTGCTAAGGGGATCATAATTTTTTTGGGTGTGGTGGAATTCCACCAGCCCCAAGTTCTTCAATTTGTTGTCTGCCTCTCGAGCTACAGCAAGGCTGCATGTATAATTCTTGCATGAGAAAGGGAATGAAATGTTGATGACCTTCTTTAGTGTAAAGAGGGCATGCAGATCCATCATATTCCAGCAGAACTCTAAAATAATAATCCTATCCCTGCAATACCAGGGCAAAAGATGGGGCTTCATGTTGAAGCCTGTCACCCATTGGAACTAGATGAAATAGCAGCCTTAGAAGCTGACTAGAGTCATATTTGCCTAAGAGAGTCAGTACCCAGAATCCTGAGTAAGTGTTAGAATGTTGTTGTAAATGAAGGCATCATTTATCTGACAGAAATTTGGGATACTGAGTTCCCATTACACTTGGGGATAATGGTCCCATGGTGCCATTTGGCCCGACCCATTCCCAAGTTCTCCAACTTTTCCCAAACCCAGAAAAAATGGCCTTTTTTGTGCTAGTTCCCATAGCACGTATGATGTCATAGAAAATTTGGAATTCTAGGCCACGCTCTTCAGCTGTTTATCTACGTGATTGGATATGAGGGCCGCCCAATTGAAAGTATGACTACAGGTGGTGATGCAGTATAGAAAGTAGTACATCCATGCCAAGAAATCCCAGGAATGGGGCAATCAAAAAATTGTGCATAGAAATACAATGCCCACTTGGATGGGCTCTTTGAATTCCTCGTGAGGAATTTCCAACTTTATCCTCTTATGATCCCTCTTTGGGACTTTTAGCCAGTGGCTATTGATATGCTGTCAGGAAATAATCTTAGTGCCCTCAAACTCCTGCAAGGTCTAGAGTCGATTATGGATAATGGATCTATTGAATTATGGGATCCCCAGCCCTGAGGTGAAATTTTTTGCATCCATGGTGATGATTGTTGCTAGGTACTATAGCAACCAGGGATCTGAGAGTAGGATGGTCTATTTTGGTGCATTGTACAGTGTTGCCAATTGGAGCATTAACTCTGGTGATTGAATTGAATAGGGGGAGTTAGCTACCTTGATGATACCAGAGGTGGCGATCTGAGTTGCTAGGTTATCACCAGAGTCCCTTAGTTTATAGATAGCTTGAATCAAGCCTTGCATTTCTGCCCAAGGTCCGGGCCCTGTGTTTGTTATCTCCTAAACTTTGGACTCTATTTTTGACCCCATAATGACACTGTCCTTGGGGTATTTAGAGGTCAAGGGCAGATTTTCCAGTAACCTCTCAGCCTTAGTCTTGGTGGCCACTCATGTGGAAGTGGTGGGCAACTCCAGGCTGGAAGGAGGGGTGATCACTTCAGACATTTTTGATCAACTCATCTGCAACCTGCAAGACCATAGAACTATTAGAACATGATACATATAAAGAATATTAGTACTCCGGGGAAAACATCACCACCCTGCATTTTTTCAATAAGTGTTAGCATACATCAAAAGTCCTAGAATCCTTGTAATAAATGTGAATAAAACTCTAGGGATATCGAACCAAATGACAAAGGGGGAAACACAGGACAAGGAATTACTTAGGGCCCAGATCTCGGGTAATCTAGCCGTTGTCATGCCAATGTGACCACTAGGAAACCATATTCGGCTGACATGGGTTGGAACGTGGTCAGATGGTAGGTGACATAAAGGCATTAATGGTGAAAAGTGGGCTAACACGGGGAAAAATAAATGCCAAATGGGACACAGTTTGAATGCCTGCTCATGGGAAATTAATCTTGCCATTAAGGTGATGAGACAGAGGAGAGAGAAAGCCACCATGGCTCAAACCAGCAAGGTGCTGAGTTTGAATCGTGGTGACTCTATCTCAACGATCTCAGTCTCATGGAAAAAAATGCAGTGATGGAGCGCAAGAAAATTGTGAGTTTGGAAGGATATACAAGGTATACACAAACACAAAGAGCTAAAACATATATACATGTGATATATAGAAAATACATAGCATTTACAGATTTATACAACTATGCACATATGTACATGAGCTAAACTAAGGCAACACATATAAAAAACACTAGTCTACAGCTATGCAGAAGGCAGACAACCTTCTCGTAGGGCCAACCCACCAATGGGAGGTGAACGAGAAATAGAATACAAAAGGAAACCAATGAGAAAAATGCAGACCAAAAAAGCAAAGGGAAACCAACACAAAACACCAAAAACAATAGGGAAACCAGAAGACCTACCTAAATTATGAAGAAGGGCAGGGAAAGAGCACACCAGGAGCACATCTGTGATGAACTCTACATCCAACTAATCATGAATAGGAACCTTGAATCACTGAATAATAACCCACTAAGCTTAGAGCAGTCACAACTTAATCACAATTTGGTCGCCTAAGAATCGCTCTGAATGCACAAGTATTTAATCGCGGTAATTATAAAAGTGGTGGGTAATTACTACTTATACCCAAGGTAAAAGTGAGTTACCTCTCTTTTACCGCAAAATCCAGAATAGGAAAACCTCTAGACTCTGGGGCTGGGGATTCGATGCCCTAATACCTTCTCGCAAGGAGAAGACATTGCGGCGGAGAATCCTGGAGTCTGGAATCCGGCTCTGGAAAGAACAAACAACTCCGGGACTGGGTCCTGGAGATGCGAAAGGAAAAAAATAAAAATAAATAGACCTCGCGGGAGGGAAAACCTAGAGAAGGAAACAAAGGAAAATAAAAGACAAGACAGAAGCCAAAAGTGAAAAGAGGGGACCCAACATTTTTCACACAAAAAAATGTAGGGACGGGTATGCAGGGCATAACATATTTGAATTCCTTAAATTTCCTGAGGATCTCTTTTGATTCTTTACATTTGAGGAAGTAGATCCAGGTTTTTCTGAAGAAGTCATCAAAAAATATTACATAATATAGAAACCCTCCCACATAAGGTAGAGACATAGGTCCACATATGTCAGATTGAACTACTTCTAAGGCATTACTCGTTATACTATATCTACTTTGAAAAGAACACTTAGTATTTTTGCCTAGGGCACACCCCTTACATGTACCTAAATGATATTTATTTAACTTAGGTAAGCCAATGAGTAACTTTTCCATGGAGGATAAGGCACAAAAGTTTAAATGTCATAATCTTCTATGCCATATCTCATTAGAGTCTACAATTTCATGAATTAGGGAAAGATTACATTTAGTGCATACCTCATACAAGTAGCCTTTTATATTCCCTATGGTTATAAATTTATTGATAGAAGAATTATTTGGTCATGCCAACACCTTTCTATCTATGAAGGTTATTCTATACCCATTATCCTCAAGTGAAAATATGGAGACTAGGTTTGTCTTGATGCCTGGAATGAAAAGAACTCTGATGAGTTGGATAGACATGCCTGACTTCAACTTAATGGTGCAGGTCCCAACACCTTTTACTAGATGTGCAGAGTCATCTCGAATGGTTACTTCTTCATCAATTTCTTCTATCATGGAGTCCAATAGTTCTCTATACCCAGTGATGTGTCTTGATGACCCACTATCTATGATCCAAGTATTATATTTTTTGGATACTTGATTAGAGAGAGTAGAGTAGAATACATGTTTCTCTGAGTCATGCTCCCTTTTATTTCTTTTCACTTTGGAAAATGTAGCTATTTGTTTAATTCTATTTGGACATCTAGCTGCATAATGCCCATATTGATCACATCTAAAACATTAAATGTGAGAAACATATTTCTTAGATGAACCCTTATCATGATGGTCCTTCCTCTTCTTAAAGTGTTTCTTCTTGCCTTTCTTTTGAGAGTTAAGATTTAACACATTAAGATATTCATCTATGTTCTTTTGTTTGATCCCTTTCTTGTTTTGTCTTGACTCTTCCTGTAGACAATCCGACCTTAGTTGATCAAAGTTTGGATATTTAAACCTTTTACTAATGCCTTGAACAAAAGTCTCCCAAGTGTTTGGTAGGACATCTAGTGCAACGAGTGTCAGTTCTTTGCTCTGAATTACATATCCAAGTGTTGAAAATTCATCCCTTAGAGTGGATATTCTCATAAAGCATGCATTGATGGATTCTCCTTTGTTCATACTTATATGATTAATTTCCCTCTTTAGGGCTAGGGTTCTGCTAGCATTGTTTATCTCATATGTGCTTTCAAGTGATTTAAACATATGACAGATAGTCTCATATTTTGTCAAGATCAGCACTATATGATCTCAAACACCATCAACTATGATCTTCATGGATTTTTCATTTCCTTCAATCCAAATGGATTTCTTAGGATCATTCTCTGGCTCTTCTTTCCCTTCTTTTATGAATGACTCGACTTTATTTTCTCTTAGAATCATTTTAATTATGAATTTCCATGATGAGAAATTGTTTCCTCCTTCAAGCCTGTCCTCAAATCTGATAGCGCTTGCCATATAAGTGTGATATATTATAATTGGTATTGAATTTCTCAAGTTTGAGAGCTTCTTGAATCTTCCTTTACTAGAGATATGATACCATGTTAAATCAAGGCAAACTTATTATTTAAATTCCAATATATATATGCAATGTTGATTATCTATATATATAACTTGATTCTAATAATGCCAATGTTTATTTGCAGGAGTAGAAACACTGAATGTAGGTAATTGTAATGGACTATAAATTGACTGTGATCAAACTACAATGAAGAGATATATAAAATTGTGTTGTTGTTCAATGTACTTTGCACTTATTATTTTCTGTGCTAGTATTGAACAGTCTGATCAATATAAATATGTGCATGGTAGTTATTGGTCATGTCTATGATAGATGTGACTTCTTGAGGAGTCACACCTATCATAGGAATTGTATGCACCCTAAAATGGTCGCCTAGACTATGGGCCCCCATTCTTCAATTTATCAAATTCCTAAATCAATGCTTTCCAACATTTTAATTCAAATCAATTTCCTTGATCAAATCAGAATTAATTCAATTATTTCAATATTTCCTAAGGTTTGATCATTTCATCAATTATCTTATTTAATTAAAAGAAAACAATCCCTTTTTATTAAATAAAATAATCTTATTTAATTAAAATCCCTTTTTAATTAAATAATCTTATCTTATTTAATTAAAATCTCTCTTAATTAAATAATCTTATCTTATTTAATTATAATCTCCCTTTTAATTAAATAAAATAATATTATTTAATTAAAAGAACATCCCTCTTTTAATTAAATAAATAAAACCCCCACTTAAATCCCTCTTTGTGTTGAAAAAGGAAATAAAATAAATAAAAATAAATAAAAAATCCTTTTTCTTCACACATCTTCCTAAGTGGTGGGCTTTTTGCCTCTTAATCATAGGCTTTGATTTTTCCTTTTGAAGATATGAGCACACGGATCAACCAAGATTTAATCTCCACCATTGCTCATTTCTTTTTTCCTCTTAATCTCTACCGTCCATTGCTCTTTAAAAATAAATCTCTCCTTCTCATTGAGATATATAATTTTGATGCTATTGTTATGCTACAGGTTTGGAGAGCAATTATGGAGGAGAATTTGAGCACTTGATCTTGGATATTGCAACTTCTCTCTTCTTGTCTTCTTCTCTCATGCCCCCATGGCAATCCATTTAGATTAATTTTGCACTTGCATGTTAGATTAGATTCATGTTTCCTTTCATAGATTAATCTTGCATTTGTATTTCCTTTCATAGAATAATCTTGCATTGTTATCATATAGAATAACTTCCATTTTCATTTGCATGCATACTTGATGATCATGGAAATTAGCATTCTTGCTTTTCCTCTTTGAATCTCTCATTTTATGGTGTACTTGCATGGGCAAAAACTAGGTCTAATCTGAGGGCCTCCATTACAAACCCTTGCACTCCATGAATAGAGAGATATGAGTCACCATTTGAGACCTCATTCTTGAGTAATCTTGAATATAATAACTCATAGAAGTGTGACACATTTTTGGCGCCCACCGTGGGGCAAATTTGGCCTCATTTTTCATTTTTTCTTGCAAATCTATTTTTTTCATCTGTACGGCTCTGTGACAAAATTTTGAGTGACATTTTGCTTAAAAAGACGTAAATTTTTTCTTGTCTGTGCAAAAATTCACGAGATCCATGGAGTTTCATTGCGCGGCTTGTGGTGAATTTTCGCGTAAACTTGTACACCAGACAGAGACCTGTTTTAGTTGCTGTGTATTTTCTGTCTCTATTTTTCTAAAAATTGGTTCAAATTTTTGCTGCTCTATGCACATCTTTGCATGATACTATGTATTTCTTCACGCGGCCTGTGCTGAGTCATCGCGCGAGATCTGACACCAGAGACTTCCTATTTATTGTTGTTTTCATGTCTCTATTTTTTGCTGACCACTAACATTTGTTGTTTGCTATTTGCTATGGTTTTCTGATCTGATCGTGAGAATACTTTGGACTTGCGTGGATAAACAAAAAAAATCTCGTGTTGCTTTGGATCTTAGGTATTTTGTTGCATCTCTATAACATTTGGATTTTGGAAATAACAATGAACCTCTCATGTGTTTAGCTTCAGTGTTTCTTGCTTTCATAGATCACATTTCTAATTTTTGCGCTAAAAGAATGAACCTAGATTTGCTTTCTTGCATATATATTTCACATAGTAATTATGCCCTATGATTACTATTTATGGCAATCTTGAGAGAGTGGGATTCATTCACTTTTCTTACATGTGAAGCTCTTCTTGGCAATATATCCTCTTGTAGGTAGGAAAGGATTTGTTATTATCTCATGGTCCCACTTGGTTTGGTCTTCAACTTTTGACGGTACTTTCTCTCTTGAGATTGGTGGTCATTGTTGTTGATATACGAACCTTGGATGAGGTGATTTCAAATTAGT
>MU223332.1:4118085-4159165 GCA_018584345.1 Thuja plicata | reverse complement strand
ACCAGATATATTGGTTCTCCAGACCAAAATTTACAAAAAAATTGGTAGTATTTTTAGACCTAAAAATGACCATCCCTTTCCCAGTAGTCTTGGAATCCTTTTATAGTTTAAGGATGCAACAAGCTACTGACATACTCGGAAAGATTAAAAAAATCTTGCAACAACTTTGCAATGAGTTAGAAACAAAGTTTTGCAACCGAACACAGGTGGCAACCATTTACAAAGCTTGAACCAAATTTGTCTTTTGTGGCTCAACTTTAATTGAATCATCCTTTAAGCTTTGCCTCCCATCTGTTAACCTCTTTGACGGTGGGCCAGTCAAAAGCTTTCTCTTCTTTCAGCTTGGCAACAACTTCCACCCATCTGGCATCGGTAATGTACAACAAGTGGGAACCTGTGCGTATTTATCTGAAATTTACAATTCTTTGATCAACCTTTGGAAACACTGCATCAACAGACTCTCTGTGCACGGCCTTCTACAATTTTAAACCTCTCTGATTAATCCTAGAACACGAGCACAGAGAAATCATGGCAAACGAACGCTCCAGTGCCAAATCTGTCGCCAAAATTTCAAATTCGAAGTCCTCTGTTTAACCCGAGCTTAGATCCAGCGACAAGGCGACCGTGAAAATCTAAGTCGTGCAGGGTTAACCTTAACTCAGCATTCGTCTCCAGACTACGCGACAAGCTTTTTACCTTTTAACATTTTATTGTTATCGCCAAGTCGCCAGATGCTCATGCCTCTTTTCAAGACTTCATGACAACCTTCAGTCGCTGAGTCGGGTGATCCTGTGTCTTTAGCTTTAACTTGAAGCACGTGCCTTTTTCTGTTTTCAGCGACCTCGTGACATACCTTAATCGCTTAGTTAGAAGCACTTTTTCCCTGGGGCACTTTTATCATGAGACTTAGCGACCACCGTTAGATCCTATCATTCCTTCATCGAACGGCTATCTTTTAATCGCTTTATATTTCCTTATGCCCTTAAATCATCAGGAGACTTCGCGACTGAGGGTGAAATGACTTTAGTCTCCTTATTGCTTGATCCCTTTTCTTCATCTGGCGACCCAGCGACAACCATTAGCTCCATGACAGATGTCATCTTCTCTTTTGTCCACTTAATACATTCTGAATAACTGAGTAACCGCCCCTGATCTGGCGACATCCTGACTGAAGGAAATCACTTAACATGAAACTGTTAGTCGCATGGTCGGGAATGTTATTCTCTAACTGTCAACTTATCATGAGACCACGTGACTGAAGAAAGAACCTAACTGTTTGACTGAGCTGATCAAGCGACAATGCGACATGAAGTAAGCGCAAGGTCGGGAGACATTTCTTTGACTTGCCAATTCTTCTCGTGATCACCTGACAACTACTAGTTCTATGACAAGTGTCATCTTCTCTTTTGTCCACTTAATACATTCTGGGAATCTGACTCACCACCATGATCTGGCGACATCCCGACTGAAGGAAATCACTTAACATGAAACTGTTAGTCGCTGAGTCGTGACTGTTATCTCTTAACCGCCAATTATCACGAGACCACGCGACTGAAGAGAAGCCTTAACTGTTTGACTGAGCAGATCCAGCGACATGCGACATGAATTAAGTGCAAGGTCGGGAGACATTTCTTTGACTGGCCATTTCTTCTCGCGATCACCCGACTGAAGGTGGGTCCCGTTCACTTTAAAAGCTCATAACATGAAGTTCAAGCGACAACCCAACTGAAGAAAGATCGCCAAGTCTCGAGACACTAAGGGAATATTCCATTTTTTACCAAGACTACGCGACATAAGGCAAAAGCGAAGTCGGGAGATGTTTTAGCATATTTGTTCCTGGTAAAGCGATCAAGCGACCTGACTTAAAGCACATGTCTTAAGTGACTTGAAAAGGGTAACAAGGAAATATAAAGACATGGCCTAGGGTTTCAAAATACATCGTTTAACACCTGATTGCTAGGGTTTTCAGGGTTTTGACAAATTGAGAAAGGTTTTGAAAATAAGAAAGCCCGGGAAAAAGACAAGACCAAGGGATTTAAAATTTTTTTGATACAGCGCTAACACAACCTTCCATCTATATTGGGTCCTTATGTCCCCCCATCTACCATGCCTATCACTACTAGATTTTCATCCACTTACCCTATCCCCTATCAAGATCAACAAAGACATGTATCTTTGAAGTCTCCCTATCAACCCCTCTATATGAACCAGTCATAACGACCCTATTCATCCACAATTCCTAAGTCTTTTGGAAGCAATTGAGATGTGCAACGCAAAAATCAGAAATATGAGAATCCACTTACATATGAAGACCACTATGTCTAATCTAATCGACATGTGACTACAAAGAAAAAGGAAATATTCAAGAGACCACAAAGGTCCACTGAGAAAAGAACCCAATCAAAGTAAATGTGGGTTCCTAAATCCATTATGAATGAATTATGTTCTAAATCATCTGATGCAAATAGAAAATCAAATGCTATATGGGTTCCCAAGTCTCTTCTCAAGGACTTGGATCCAAAAAGAAAAGAAAAAGTTATGTGGATTCCCAAGTCTCTCTTAAAAGACTTATACCAAAAGGAACAATCAGAGTTGGCATCCAAGCTTCCAAAGTCTTCCACTTCATCTCCATCTAAACATCTCCCATCTTCTGACTCCATCTTGGGTCTTTGCATACCCAAATCCATATCCACTCATCCATCAACGTCTCAAGCTATTCCATCCACTTTTCCTCCATTCGTCCACTACCCTTCAAGGGGTGTGTCAATGTTGATCTTGTCACCTACTATCCTTCCATATTGGGTCCTTACATTCCTTATTTTTCTCTCATCCAATCCATTGCATAAAATCTTTGCTTCCATCTTCCTTATCCTCCATTTCATCACCCTATCAACATCTTTGAGCATACTTTCAGTGGCTTTGGCCTCTTATAGCATATCTTTCAGAGGAGCACTATCTAAAGAGCACGAAGCTTAAGTTCCTACATAAATTCAAAAAATAAAAATAAAAAAAAATGAAAAAGTGCCTTGGTGAAAACCTGGTAAATAGGTGCCTTGGTAGAAAAACTAAAGAGAAATCAATTCATCCTATGGTGAAAACCACTTCTTGTGGTGCCTTGGATAAGTATCATGATGAAAACCTGGCAAACAGGCATCATGCGTAATTCCTCCTACTTGCACTCTTCACTTGGGGGAAAGATCCTTCCATGTCATCTTCTTCCATCATAACTTACATCCAGCTAGCTCGTGAACATCCATGTTCCTTTTTCTGATCTTGACAAGGTTGAGCCTATCCATGAGCATCATGTATCCTAACATTCATGATTCCTTCCATCAGCCTATTTACTTTCTCTCATGCATACTACCCTATTGTGATCTTGCTTATCCCAAGCCTATCCTTCCTATCTCTGAGAAATCCTGTCATAATCCAAAACATGCGCTTATACCTCCATCACCCCTTATCCTAGTTACGCTTTCATAGCTATGTCCTATCCAAAATTGACCCCTTGGTCTTGATCAAAATTGAAAAATGGCTTCTCATAAGTCTCTTGACATGTCCATTCTTTTGGACCACATGCTTTCATGACATTAGGTCATTATCCTATATGCTCTCCAGCACTGCTCCATGAGCCTACGTTGCTATATGCTTCTTTTTTCCCTAGCTTGGGTAACCTTGAGGAGAATATCTTTCAGGGTTGCATTCATCGACTTTCTAATCCATCTACAATGTCCTACACCTTGCTAGACATTGGGGGCACCCCAATGTGATCTTTCTTGAGATCAAGTAATCTCTAAAACTTGCAAAATCTTTAAAAAAAAAATTGTAAAATCTTTAAAATTCTAAAATCGTTCGCTTTCCTGCTTTAGTGTGCTCATGCTTTTGCTTTTCGTCATCTTCAAGATTTTTCTTGACCTCACATGGATTGAAACTGGTCATACTTGGGGGGCATGTTCCTAGTCTAGGGGGCATTTTCTTGTCTTTTTGCATCGGTCACTAGTGGATGTCACTGCGTCTGCCTACCGATGCCTCATAGCACTTCATCTCTTCTTGAGACTCTCTTTCGCATCAGTCACCAGTGGTCCTCATTGTGTCTGACTGCTGATGCTTTGATCTTGTTATCAATCTTTATGCTTGAGAATCTCTTGTGACAGTCACTAGTGGTTCTCACTGAGTCTGCCTACTGTCGCTACATTGCTGAGATTTCTCCCATCATTTTGATACTTGTTTGTTCGGCTTCAATCCATTCGTTACTTGGGGCATGGTTCCCCACTTTGATCACTTTTTAGTTTACACTTGAGTAAGTTATCTTGTCAAAGGACAACTTTTCTACTGGCACAAATTGGTGTTTCTCAACAGCTTAATCAAACAGTGTTTTTCAACACTCTCTTTGGACACATCTGTGTTTTTCAACACACTTCAGATATCTCATGACATAAACATCTCTTGATAGCAATCCAACACATTACACTCACAAGCACAACGATGTTTTTCAACACCCTAAACATAGACACATTCGCAAGACTTGAAACATGCTGAGATATGATTGACTCTTTCTTGGTATGCTATCTGGTCTTATGAATTTCATTTGATATTTTCTTTGTCTACTACTTGTTGGTGTGGTTTTGATGATCTGACAATGTCAAATAAATAGGGTGTATGTGATAAGAGCTTATACATTAAGGTGGAAAAGCCTCACATCCCTCAATCTTGTTTATTTGTACGCCAAGGGGAGGTCAAAATTATCTCTTTGACTATTATTGCTGTGTTTTTTTACTTGTGAATTGTTACTATATCAAGTTGGAAATAATGTTTGGGTCACCTTGGCTTTTGTACCTTGGTGCTTATGTTCGTTTCCTATATTTTATCTGATGGAATTCATATTCATATTCTTATGGTCGTAGTAGCACAAGTAAGGATTGTATTGACTCTGATGATCCAAAAGCACTCGATGATGATAAATATGATGAGTCCAACAACCAAAGTCCTAGGATTGCATTTAGCATAGGCTTGCATTTGCATTGTAGGCTTGCATTGAAATTTTAGGCTTGCATCATGGTATTTTTGGTGCTCTCTTCATTGGTCTTCTCATTCTTCAAGGGTCCTCATCTTTCATCATGCTTTCTTCTCTACTGCACGAGTGTCCGGTCCTTGTTCTTGATCCTTGTTTGCATTCTTTTGGTTAGCACCTATTGTATATTGTGAGTATCCTACATGAGATGATTAGTACCATTGCATTTATTGCATTACATTCATTTCCAAAGTGCATTTTCATACATTCATTTGCATACATACATCCATAAACATGTGTATCCATTATAAGCATAAATCAAATCATACATAGCATTTATCCATCTAACATCTATCATAGCATCTTCATACATCAATAAAACATGTGCATAAACATTTGCATATTCATCCATTGCATACACTTCTAATCCATACATCTAAATCATATAGGAAATCATCTCATAAAGCATACACATTTAAATAAATATATACACATGTACAATGATGCAAAAATTGAGCTCATATATATTGATCGGCCCGAATGTACAAGGGTGCTACTCGAGCACAATATGTCAAAATGGTGGTACAATATACATCAAGATCTAACCACCTGGAGGAGGTGGAGGGGGTGGCATACCTTGCTGCTGAGGAGGAGGAGGTCCCGCTGGAGGTGGTCCCGGTGGAACGACTCATGCCCCAGCATACTCTGTGAAAGGCTAAATCTGATCTGCTACCTCAGGTACTATAATAGTATACGCAACATAATAGTAAGAATCCCGGGTAGCCTTGTATCTAGTCTCCAACTGTGATCTAGCCAATACCTCTCGTAACTCCCAGATCTCGCGGTCTCACTTTGATATCCATGTATCCCTGATGATCACCTACATGTGGAGGTTGTCATGCTCCCTCTATGTCTGACGGGCTCTCTCCCTAACTCTCCAGAGGAGGGGGTGGCATACCTTGCTGCTGAGGAGGAGGAGGTCCCGCTGGAGGTGGTCCTGGTGGAATGACTCGTGCCCTAGCATACTCTGTGAAAGGCTAAATCTGATCTGTTGCCTTAGGTACTACAATAGTATACGTAGAATAATAGTAAGAAGCCTGGGTAGCCTTGTATCTAGTCTCCAACTGTGATCTAGCCAATACCTCTCATAACTCCCAGATCTCATGGTCTCACTCTGATATCCGTGTATCCCTGATGATCACCTTTGTGTGGAGGTTGTCATACTCCCTCTATGTCTGATGGACTCCTGTAACTATGCTACCTATCTGCTTGCTGGAGGATCAGTTAGAATATAATTAACCATCACTATATCATCTCCCTGCTCAGCTGCTCAGCAGCTCTATCCTGGCTGCCACTGGGCCCAACACCTGCATCTGATCCCATGGGTCTCACAGGAATATCTGTCTGAACTGTCCTGGGCTGTACAACTCTCTCCTGCTATTGTAGAGGTGGCTTCTATGGCTATTGATGCTGTGGCTACTATCCTAGTGGAGGAACTTGTTGTGCTTGCTACTATGGTGGTGTCTGTACCACCTGAGGTATCTGACCCACTAAGTTGTGAATCTTGGAAAAGGGTGAGCTAACATGTGGTCTCTGTATTCAGGTGTCATGCCTGCATTTGTCATCGTAGCCATATAATCCCATCTAGCTGGTGGTACTCAGGCATCTATCATGCTGCGCCCCCTTTCAAGTAGTCTCTGCCACCCCTTCTTTGTCTCATCGACGAATCGGGCATATGTATAATACTCTAGAGACACGTCCTGCGGCCTCCCAAACTGGCACAATATGCATGTGAGAAAGAAGCATTCAATGATAGTAATGGTACATCCTATTAGAGGACATGAACATAACATGTATGATAGGTCATGATGAGCATTGTCCCATACCTCAGTGGATGCCCAAGGTCGCCATATGACTATAGCCATATCATCAATCTGTGCGCTCCACTGCTCAGTCTTACCCAGCACGGGCTGAGTCATCAGACTAGTGTATCTGTAAATGTATGGCTCTAATAGCTGCTGTGTATCATGGAATATTGACCTACATATGGGAAGGTGCTCCTAGACCCAGATCTGCAAAATGATGACTCCTGCTGCCATAGCACAGGTACCCCGATACACGATCTCATGCATCTCATGGTACATCTGAGCAAGAATGCACTCACCCCATCCAAAAGTAACTATAGGTATAGCCAGCATCTTCTGGAGCATAACGCCCTAGCCACACTCTAATCCATGCTGACCATGATCAGGAACCAGATGAAAACTTAGAAACAGTGCAAGAACAACTTCCAGGGGATGATCTTTGCCATAAGTCCGTATTAACTCCTCCCATGAAATGGCCTGGCCCATCACCAAATTATCTTGAAAGATGGCTCTCAAAGCCTATGTACCATCTCTAGGCTGTGTGCAATACTCTACACGAGCTCCTTGGAAAGGCACTCTCAAAATCTGGTATACATCCTCCAGAGTCACCGTCATCTCTCCCTATGGCAAGTGAAAAGTGTTTGTCTCTGAATGGAAATTCTCAACCAGGGCACCAAGTAATTCATGATTCACCTGAATATCAGGTACATCACATAGATATGTCAATCCCAACCTGTCAATATGGGCCCCGTCAGCATCTGATAGTCTCTGTAATAACTCACCCATGATAGGATGATGAGATCTGAAACTGATGTCTAGGAAGGCGACCTACAAAGCAAGTGAAAAAATTGGATCAGTACCTCAACAATGATGATTTTTCAAAGAAAAAGACAACAAATGCAATTATGGACCTATTCTACACACAGCTTAAGATATGACAATTGGTTGACTCTGTGACACAAGAAAACAATAATTTTTGAGTTTTGGCCAATTTCCCATGCGAGAAAAATCTTTTCTCGCACGAGGAAAATCTTGTCCCACACAAGCTTTCTGGCTCGTACGAGGCAGGATGTGTTCTCATGCAAGATTTTAGAAATCTCGCGTGGCGCACGCACACTCTTCACGTAAGCGCTAGGAGGGGCCCGCTCATAGAACCCCTAACCCGCGCGAGGATTCAGATTCCTCACACAAAAGGCGATCAAGGCCAGTGTGAGGAAATTATTTCCTCGTGCGAGATTGGGAAAGACAGTTTAAATGACCTAAAAACATGCTAACGCTAAAAATTGATAATTTTTTTTTCAGAAATACAGGATCAAGTTGCGATTACTTACAGGTGCGTCATACTCCACTGGTTGGTTGTGTCATCAGGAGCACTCAAATCAGTGAGAATGTACGGGAATTCTATCAATATCAGCTGGAACCCTCACCATCACTAAAGTCAAAGGTGAATAATGATTTGTAAATGACCCCTCCGGGCATTATATAGCCTTTGACCTAATTTTTCAAAGTGCTTTATTTTTTGCAAAAGTTGCACCCTTGGCTAAATGGACCGTTCTAAATCCATTTTCGTGATCAAAATCAAAATTTGACACTCCTAAGCAGTTCAAAATTGTGCTTTAAATTTTTGGGACCGATGTGATCAGACGCTTGTGGAGTCAATTTTCTAACGTTGCTTTCTTGTCAGGATTATCTCTTGTTATCATTTTTCTTGATTTCTGCAATCTTTTCATCAAAGTCAACTCTAGTCAATTCTAGTCAACTATGGTCAAACCTAATCAACAGGACCTCTCGATCACTCTAAATCAATTCTGCTCTCTCTGGACCTATATTTCTCTGTAATTTATCACTCTCATCACTATGATGTGTCATCTTTCAATTTCACTCTTGAGGGGGCAAGATGATTGCATCATTGATCTTTTCACATCATTGTTGAATTAGTCTGATCTGAATCAAAAATACCCATCGCTAGGGGCATCTCATCACTTGAGGCATATTCAGTTTTTCGTACCTTATGGTCAAAACTGGATATTCAATGATCTTGAATCTCTAGGGGCATCTTGATGTCTCACATCTTGTCCTCTATCTTTCTAGGTAGCTGAGAAATCTAACTCGGATCCTCAAGGATCAAGCTTCATTCTGGAGATGATTCTTGAAATCTCATTGGGTATTGGGGCAATCTAACCCTAATTCCTAAAAGTTACGCTTTGTTATGAAGATGGCTCTCAAAAACTCTTTAGACCGTTATCTAGGAAATCTAACCTAGATCTCAGAGGGCTAACCTTCGTATTGGGGCAATCTAACCCTAATTCTGGAGATAGTCCTAGATCTTCATCAGCTATCAGTGGATATTGGGACAATCTAACCCTGATTCTAATCTTTTCTATGATGATCTTGCTTCTTAATCTAATTGGTGTCTTGGTGACCTGACCTAGACTTCCAAAATCTTCATCTTCACTTTAGACTATTCTTTGAATCAATGCGTTGCTCCCACATCAATTCAAAGAGGGGAAAAATGTAACACCCCAAAATTGGCACCTTATAATCCAATCAATTTTGGTGCATTTTCTCATCTTTGAAGTCCTATTGTACTAGGAAAATTCTTCTCCCGATTGACTTTAATTGACTGAGTTTCAAATGCAGAAAACCCAAATTTGCATAAATCTGACATTATATTTAAATTAGCTAAAAACCCCTATGATTAATTGATTTAATTCTAAAGTCTTAAGTGCTTTTAATTAAATTAATTCCACCCCCTTTAGCTAATATACATAAAAGGAACTGAAAGGTTATTTAATTATTGGATGAATTATCCTCAAAAAGAAATTTTATAATTCCATATGAAAGGACACTCATGTGGCAATAATTTACCCTTTTATTTAAATAATCTTTGCATTTTTGTCTCAAAAGAGAATGACGAGACAACTGTTTCTTTTCAAGAAACTCTTCACTCTCTTTCCATGGTTTTCTATAAATTGGACCTCTTTTTCTTCATTTGGGAGGATGATTTTGGAGAGCATCAAATCTATAGTCAATTTTGCATTTAATTTCTTTCATGCTTTTAAGCTTAAAATTATATAATTAGGCTAGTTTTCAATTGGAATTAAAGATATGTTTCTTTCAATTATGATTCATTTACATATCTAACATATCAATTTGGTTCTTTAAAGCTCTCTAGTAAATGCAATTCCTTTCCTAGTTTAAATGCAATTTTCTTCCATAGACTAGTTGTAATTCATTCTTAGATTAGTTGCAATTCGCTTTCTTAGATTAATTTCATCTCTTTTCATAGACTAGTTGCAATCTCATTCATAGAGTAATGGCAATTTCATCTTTCCTCACATTCTAGAAATCCTCCATGTTAGCAATGGTCAGGTTGTTGGCTCTCATTCTGAGGGTAAAATCGACATCCACAACTAATTAGGAGGCAACAAGTCGTTTCAATTGAGTTTGCAGGATAAACAATTCATGTTTGTCTTTGTAAATTGAACAATTGAGTAAAGACTATGCTGGGTTTGTGCATGATTTAGAGGTCACATTCAAGCACACACACAAACTAACATAAGAAGGGAAACCAATCTGACTGAAAGTAAATCTAATCTGTAGTAGGAAAGAAAAAAACTAAAATGGAAAGAAAACTAATGTAATCTAAAACCTATCCTAACTGTGTACAATAGAACTTAAACAAATAAGCGTCAGGTATCCTAAAAGACCCTTCATGGCTTGTAAGGTTACTTACCAATAAAAAGGTGCAAGTCAAGGTATGTAGTCTAGAAGGTTTAGCTTTATACTTAAAGAAACATTTTACCACCTTACATTCATATTTAGGAAATTCATCATGCAAAATTAACAACAGAGGTAGTTGATCAGACCCATGATTAGTAAATTTACATATCTTATGTTCTAGTGATCGATAATCAAAATGATAAACTTCAAAATTGACAACAGGGAAAGATCTAACCTAGCATTCTATGTGTTTGGGTTGAGAATCTTGTTTACCATTTACCAGAGTGAGATGTGATAAGTCAACCTCTATAATCTCAGTGGACAAATTTGATGAGATAATATCCTACGAGCGTTTGATACATACAAATCAACATTATTATATGCATAAAAAAACATTCCATGATAAAAATCAGATTTAACAAATTCAAAATCATGGAACTCTTCACCAATTTGTATATCTTTGTGTAGCATAGGTTTTGGATTCACATTCACTTATTTAATTATGCCTTCACAATCATCAAAATAAAGATAGACAATTCTTGCACTAAATGACAACAATTTGTCAAAACAGCTGATAGAAACCAAAAAGGGCTAAACCCCAAATTACAAAGTGAAGAACATAATAAAAAAAGTGACACCCAAAACAGTAAAAAATCCAGTAAGATGGGTGTAAAAAAACCTCCCAACATCAGAATTAGTCCAGCATTTTAACAAACTCTTTGGCCTCCACCATCGATCTAGTTCTGGAGCCAGGGCCTGACAACTGGATATCTTATTTCCCATCTTCATCATCACTATCTTTTTCAGAGTTGTTCCCTTCCAGCAGAGCACATAGGTCTTTTAGATTATCAACTGTAGTTTTCATACCTGCATTATTCATTGTGATCAACTTCTTCATCATAATGTCATTGTTGTTCACTTTCAACTTCTTCATCATGATGTCACTATTGTTTACATTATCTAGAGTTTCTATAACATCAACCATTGTATTTTTAAATAACTCTTTGGCTGGGAAAGTAGGTAGATCTTCATGAAGCATGTCTGGTTTCTAATCTACAATTTCTTCCTCTTGCACTTAACATATTTCAAATTTTTTGTGTTCCTAAACAACAAATTCTAGGTTTATTTTTTCTAAGCTTTAATATTTGTCACTTAGCAAGAATATATTTTTGAAATGCAATCCAATCACAACTTGTTGTTCTATCAACTAATTCTAAAATTGTTATTTCTTCTTGAGGAGTATGCTCATTTATGCCAATTCCTTTTTGTTGATTGCTTTCTTCAATGTGGTTCTCTAATAACTCATTATTGCATCTTCTTTCTTGCCCCAATGAATCCAACTGATATTCAACTTGATTAATCAAATCCTTGCATAATGAGAAGGTGAATTAAGAATGCACAATGTTATGAACTCTAGGAAATAGTAGGTCTTCTAGGTATACCTCATCTTCAATGCTTAACTTACTCTTGATAAAATCTCTAAATCCAATGAAGGCTTCATTCTCAACAAGTGAATCTTCATGTACTTATGTTAAATCAAGATACTTATGTACTTCCCAAAAGAAGATCTTTTTATGTAAGGCTAAATCTATCCTTGAAAAGAAGGTGAGGCAACTAAGCTCATTATGACTAGTGATATTATGGACCCTACATCTTTCAAGAGATGTTTAATGGGACAAACTCTAAGGGTAAATTTACTTGTTTTATATATCTCGAAGCTGAGAGATATCAATGAAATGACTCAATTCACAACATGAGACATTAAAATATTCTTCTTCCATCTTGACTCAAGATTTTGTTTTTCCATATTTTCTACTTTTTTGGTTTTTTCTAATATATGGAGAGAGATCATTATTTCTGAGAAAAAATCAAAATATGCCCTCCTTCTAGCACTGATTTTGTGTTGGTGGTGTTTGAACACCTCTATCAATAATATTGAACAAGGTATGTGTAATTGATTTAGAATTATTTTGAAGGTGGCTAGTCCGAACGAGATTGTTGAGGAGACAAGGCTTCACAAAATGGAAAGCTTCTTTGTCAAGATTAATAATAGAAGAGGTCATGTAGAATAATTTATAAAAATATGTTAATTTTACAGCTCTTGGTATTTTAGACCATTTGGTCCTATAGATGTCATTAAAATTACTTTGTTCATTCATTCATTCATTCATTATGTTTTAAAACCATTGATAAACTCAAAAACTTAAACCTTGGGATGTATAGAATAAAACACTCTTATAACAAAGTAGGCATAACTATAGACTCTCCTAAATATGAGGAAGACATGGATACTAGCTTAACAAAGGGACAAATAATTAATGAGGGTGACATGGTTATAGAAATAGAGCCAAATGAGTCCTAAAGAAAAGACGATCATTCCTTATAGCATGCCATATACTTTGAAGAACCTCTTAGTTATTCATTTTCCATAGCAATCATCTTAGAAGCTATAATATTCCACTAAAAAATATATACACACTCAAATAAAGTTATTGGACTCAAGAGAAAACCTAACTTACATAAATGACAAATAATATGAGAAGATTTTAAAGCATGACTAGGTCAAGATAACAAGAAAGCTAAAATAGTTGGAAGGTGAAAAAAATGTTTCTATTTACCAAAATTAATCTGCAATACTCAAACAAAAACAAATGTGAACATGACATGAGAAAAACTAAAACCACTAGTATTCAAATAAAAAATACCTTAAATCTAACATAGTGGGGGAGGTTTAGAATTGGGATAGCGAGGATCTATAGAGCCCCAAAATCAACACTATTCCCCTCAATATTTATGTAAAAGAGTAAATGGATTTGAAAGGAACGTTGATAATTTGGAGATTAAAGAAAAATGAAACATATCAAGATTCAAGAGATAATAGAAGACAACATGTAGCTAACATAGGAAAATGAGATACTTAAAGGTCAGAAAACTAAAAACAAATTACAAAACAACATGGAAATAACAACGGGTTTTTTCAAACTTGGAGCTAACATGGGGAAAAGCATGAGTCTGAAAGAGCTTGACAAGACATATGGGTTTAAGTGGTGCTTTAATCATGGGAAAGGCAATCATGTCATGATACATGAAGGCTCTGTTATCACTCTGGCCAACCATGTGATCGGTATTGCCAACTCATTAAGATGATGAATATTATTCCCACCTGGTTATTCACCTTGTGTAATTCCACCCTCTGGTGCTGTGATTTTTGTGTTTTCTGCAAGACTCTGGTTAAGTGGGTTCTAGGTAGAGGTGCAAAAGGTGGAATGTCAGTGGAGATATAGGAAGAAGTGAATCTAGAGTACAAATATGATATGGTTGGTGACATGGTGCGGGTTGAACCTCCTAGAATTGAGGACGGGTTCCTCAAGAACCAATGTGTTGTGACCTACCTGAAGGAGGGTGGTTTCTATCCTTTCATGGAAGCTATGGGAGGCTGCAATGAGAATATTTCCATGTAGCTGGTGAAAACCTAGATGAAGCATAAGGTTACAATTAATGGTATTAACTTTGAGTTAAATGAAGAGGTTATGGACCAGGCTACGAGGATTTCCACTGAAGGAAAAAATGGAAAAAGATAACTAAGAGCCATGATCATTCTGGTAAGATGAGATTATTCAAGAAATTGGAGGTCCCAGTTCCAATCTAAGGAGGGTTCAAAAGGGAGGCACTTCCAAACCCATGGAATGAGGTATGCCTCATCCTTATGACGTATATTACCTTGGAATGCTACTTTGGCACTTGCTACAATTACCACTTCCCACTGCTAAACCACTTCCATTATAATGACACCATCTCTTTCCCCTTTTACCTGCTTCACTCCCTTAAAGCTACGGTCATGGATGTTAGGGAAAAATTAAAAACCAGGTAGAACTATAGAATTCTTCACTAAGAGCTTATTCTTCACCTATACAATTTCCATCTTTCCTTATGCCCCCCAAGGATTGTCACTTTACAGGGCATTACCACACCGTCTGAGAAGGTTCCTAAGGAGGTTAAGGTCTCCCAATCTAGCCCCTCTTCTTCCTCCAAAATCCCATAAAAATCTAAGAATATCAAAGCGAGATCTACGGGTGGAACCCAAATCACTATCGATTCTGAGGAGGACGATAATGATAGTAGATGAAGGTCCCACAGAATTGCAACCAATAGCCGCTACAAATAGAAAGTGGTTAGGAAGAGGTACCTTGAAGGTGAGGAGGAAGAGGAAGATTTAGAGGAGGATGGAAAGATGAAATACACTAGTGGGAACACAAAAAAGGGGAAGAAAAGCAAGATTCAGGAGTGTGGAAAAGGAAAAAAAACCCCAGGATTTGGATGGGGAAGAGAAGAGCCATGATTCACCCCAAATTTTGGCTAGCTTCATTCTGCCCACCATGGATCTTTCTAAGAAGAAAATTTTTGAAGACAAGACCGAGGACTCATATCCCATGATCCCCTCGCCAATGGACCCCCAGGCGATGGCTGAGAACCCCAAGGTCGGTGGGAAAAACAAAGATGAGACTCCCGAGGTTAAGGAAGTGGATACCGAGAGCATGCTAAATGCAATGAGTGAACTTTCCCAACTTTAGAAGGATGTTAAATCTCTTCAGACCTCCTCCCTTAATTCTATCTCCAAGAAGGATCTGCAGGAGGTCACGAAGGAAATTAAAAAATTAGGTGAAAACTTCAACAGGGTGGCTGGTTTTGCGGTTAAGGTTATGCATTCGACTACAACCACTCTCCAGCTAATACAAATGGTGAAGGTGACTACTCCAGGGGAAGAGCACAAGGATGAGAATTTGTTCCAATTCCTCACAGAAAATTGGCTCAAGCTGCTGCTAGACAGTGGGGGTAAAAACCCCAAGTAGCCTTCTTGGTTTTCCATGCTTTTCTTTTTTGTTTGGATCTGTTGGCCGGCCACTGTGGGCCTTTTTGTGTTTCTGCTAAACTTATGTTACTGGTTTACTATCAATTCCTACTTTGTTGTTAAACTTAATTACTTTGATACTTACTTCGACAGACTGGTTACCAGCTTCAAGGTGAAGCTGGGGTCTGTTAGGGGTAATAGGCTGGTTACCAGCTCCATGTTGGAGTTGGGGCCTGTTAGTTTTAATTTTTGGTTTTTGATTTTAAAAAAAGTATTGGCTGAGGGTGTGGTGACCTTGGTGGTGTGCTGGTAGTCTGCACTTCTTGTGCTGGCTATGTTTTTTTGGGTTAGCCCCCTTGTCTTGGCTTCTTTTTTAATAAAAAATAGAGCATGAGATTTTGACACTAAAACATGAACTAAGGAAAAATAAAGGTGGGGAGCCCAACAAGAAAAGAAATATGTAATTTATATATTAAAGAAATTCTATTGATAATTGAAAATATGAAGGTCACTAAAACTAAACTAGTAGAACTAATAGAGAAATTAGAAGAGGACAAGTCATGGACACACATGGTAAAATAACCAATAGAGATTCAAAGAGATTATAAAGAAACAAATGGACATGATAGAACAAAAAATATAATAATTAAATGAATTAAAGAACATGATGAAGGATAAAATTCCTAGAGGTTAGTACTAAAATTCTTATTAGATAAATTTCAATGGCAAGGCATATCCTCTATGTAGGAAAGTCAAAGTGAAACTCTTGCAATATCATAATTTGAAAAAAATGTATGAAAATATGAAAATAATTTTATTATCCAAGACTATTTATATAGATTATGTGATGATACGTTCAATAATAATATGGAAAAATAAGAAATACCACATGTGACGTAGAATTTACCCAAAGAAACCCTTTCAGGAAAAAACAAAAACACTTAAAGAGATCCAATGATTGAATTAATCTTCTAGCAACACTTTTTTATTTTATTTCAGTAACCTGCAAAATAATTTATCTTCAACTGACACAAATACCCAATTCATAAAAGAGACCTTATGTTAAGAATAGCATTGTAGAATCTCAAAATAAGGGTCAAGTTTCCATATGCAAAAACCATATTCTCTAGCTCTTGAGAATCTTGTAAACATAGTAAAAAAAAATTGTTAATGGTCACATGTCCTTAACATGGATGTCTAACCCAAAAGCAATCAAATTTGATCAATATCGAGTGGTATATTACCCTTTGATGGTTCAAAAACCTAACATGTACAACATGCAAACTTGGTTTCCCTGTTTAGGATAACATGCAAATGACATATGTTGACATGCACATCCAATTGTGACCTACTACTAAAGTGGATGCCTAAAACAAATTCTCTTCCAATATGCTATGTAACCAATACCGATGATTGGATCTACATTTATAAATGCAATTAAAATTTTCCATAGGTAAGTAAATATTAAATATTTTTATCCCACATCTTTAAGCATTCAAGTTCACCTTTTGATTATCACGAGGACATATAAAAATGACTTTGTATTGCAAGGTTAATGTCACCTTATCCTAACATTTTCCCACTTGACATTATAGATAGAAATGACATCCATAAAGTATACAAAAAATTATAATCAAGTACACTTATCAAGGATCATGGTCATCCTGCACCAAGAGAACTTATCTACATGGTTATTTCATTTGTGAGAGAATATTCAACATTATCCAAAATGTCAAATTTCTTTAACAAGTCCTTGACATTCTTAATCATTTCTCACACAAAGTGATAGTAAAAATCAACCTTCTTAGTATGAGAATGATACATAGGATTTATGACAAATGTATGGTTCTTTGACCATGATAATTGATCCTCAAAAACCTTGAATTGAAATCTAGAGATAAGGATTCTAGCCTACCAATGAGAACTAGGCACCATTTCTAGATACTTTCATTGAAGAACAACCAATTAGACCCAAATTTAGTCCCTTAAGAGAGTTGGGCACACGTGGTTGATTGTTTTCTTTTGATTGTTTATGTTTGGATAATGATTTAGAAGTGAAAATGCAAGAACTAGCTACAAAGATCCAAATTTGACAATAATCAACATAAACAATAAAATACAAAAAATATGTATAAATTCTGGAGACAAATTTAGAAAGAGGATGCAGAAAATAACCTATTTCTATAGTTTGAGCTCAAAATTGTCAGTCTATGTCACTAAGTGCCACTGATATGAAGATGTCTGCATGCAATTTTTTTGAATGGATTCCATATCAAAATGCCTTGCAAATTGTCTCTCTAAATTTCATGTAAAAAGTGTTGGCCTCTATGGCTAACCCACAATGATTGTGGTGTTTTGATTCTTCAAAGTTTGGATATGTTGATCTCAATCTTCTCTTGATGAATTTGTAATCTAAATTTGTTAGATTGGAATCATACACATAGAAGAGAGAAAAATGGGTCATATAAGAAATTTCCTAAATCAAATCCCAAATTGGTGTCAACCTCCACTACAACAATGATAATTAGAAAATATAGCTTAGCCTTAGCAGGGAAAAAGGATAAATTTGAAGGAAATGTTGAATTGAAATGCTGAAATGAAATGATAATATTTTTTATTGGTGATGAAATTCTATTTGGATAAGTTATCCTTGTGTTGATGCAATAACATGATAAATCATAACATGATAAATAATAACAAAATTCATCATGAAAACATAATTGAGGATAACTTGTATCTTGATGCTTCTTGTACTCAGATATACTCTAAGGAAGAATGTTTTCTTTTGAATTGGAATAATAGCTTATGTAGAGATGTTTAAATTAATTATAAATGATGCCTTTATATATGGTTCTCAAGTTATTTTCCTATTTAGGACAAATTGTGACAATCATATTAAAATTTTGAGGTCATATCATAAATGGTAGGAATCAACGTGTTCAAATTTGGTGCAATAGTCCACCAAAAATAAGGAAAAAAAATTTGATGAACACATTGGATCAAGTCACCATTTATGAGATTTTGATGATAGTTGAAGAGACCTCAATGTTAAAAATGTCTCAACTCCTAATATCATTCTTGACGTGTTATTGCAAGAGCACAAGTGCACTTCTAGAAAGAACCAATACATACACCAATTGATGAGAGAAGGCATGTGTTATATTGGGTGATTCATGATGTGTTCATGATTGTGTCATGGATTATATTGGCTAGAAATTTGTATTATGATATGTGATCCATGCTAAGAAAGATTACAAAGAATAATTTCTATTTGCTAGATAATCTGAAATTAAAGCTACAAAATTGGTGTTGCACCATGCACCAAACATAAATTTTACAACTCAAACCCTATTTTTATAAGGTAATATAAAAATACCACTACAAAATGGGTGTTGTAGTGTACACCAAGAAAATAAAATGATATGAGACTACAAAAATGGTTTTTTCAGCTATACCAAGCATAGACAAAGGAGGCCTTCTTTGCCCCCTTTTAAGATGCCAACATATCTCCATGTTGATATCTTAAGGAAGATATAGATCCAATTTAAGAATAAAGATCTTCAACACCAAGGATATATCCTTAGCAAAAATGCATGTGTTTCAAGCTAGGAAGAAGATCCGTTAAATGACACAATTCTTTAAGCAAGGAAGAGATTGCTATAAAGATATCTTGGAACAAGTGTAAACAAATTCTTTATGAAGGATACATAATTATCAAACGAGGAGGAAGAGATATTTGCCTAAAGATATCTACCTCAAAAAATATAGGAGATATTTAATAAATATGACATCTTCAACTAAAAGGGAAAGGAGAACAAGGATACACACCTTCCCTATTGCTAGGAGAGAAGGTGAAAGATTGCACACTTTCAACACTTAGGAGAGATTAGTTACAAAATAAATTCACTTTAAAACAAGAAAGAGTTCTTTATTTATATACAAGAAAGACATTTTTCTATAAAATATACAACTCAAAAAGGGGGAAGTGGATCCTTAGAAAGGTGGAATGATTTAAAACTATTCTTTCCCCTAGTGTATAGACAAGAATAAAGAGGATATTATGTTACAATACCTAAGTATGATTTCACATGAAAACCATTCCACCATGAATGACAATGAGCCCCCAAAAGAAAAGCTACTAGTGTCACATAGTGAGGAGAAACATAATAGGAACTATATGTTACTTAGAAGGTACAAGAGAAAGATGCCACTTATTGTCACTTGTCATTTGAACGATACCAGAATCAATGTACTTTTGAATTTTAGAATTCAAATCTTATCATTCATCAGTGAAATGGCCATACATTTGATGATACACACAACCTTCATTTTGGCCAAGGGATAGTAATCAATTTAGCATGAAGAAGGTCAAAAAAAATACTCTCTTGTTTAGATGAAAAAATACATGGATGAATTAGACAATGGGAGAGGGGATATTGACAAAGGAGTAGGTCAAAAACCTAAACCCTCTTTGGAAAAGTGTGATGTAGATTTCTCATGAGCCTCAAAAATTTGTTGCACATGTCCCAAACCTTTTCCATTTCGTCTATGTTTAATAGGAGTTAAAATTTCAAGAGAGGAATCACTCTTAGTTTCAATTAGGTTTAAGTATAAAGAGCCCCAATGAAGATATGTGTTAAAATTGGAGTTTAAATAGATCTAGAATAAGTTTTTCAAAATGACACACCCCTTTAATGCTTTAATGTTTTAATTTCAGGACTTTATATTGTCTTCAAAGGAGGGTGTAAAGTATAATAACCCCTATCCATCCTTTAAGAGTACCTCTTTAGTTGAAGGAGTATATTTAGTATGATATGGTGTATCTATTTGTATTCAAGAAGGAATTGAAGAATTTAAAGGAGAATGAGATCTTGCTCCTGTTTCAAACAAATTTGTAATTCCTTATCAACCACTAAGGTATACATCTTGTTACTGTAGATAAACTTGAGATTGTGATGAAGAGTAGAAATGATTTCTTGCATAGCATGAAACCAAGGTCTACCAAGAATAATGTTATATGTAAGGGCATTGAGCATTAAATGAACATGAGTGGTTAAGATCACATGATCTACTTGAATAGAAAATTTAATTATACCTATCAAGTGGTTTCCAACATTATCAAAGCCACAAATAGAGATAGAATTTGGTTGAGGAAGGCGTGTATCCATCTTGATTTCATGCAACAAGTTTATGTTAAAAACATCAAGACCTGAGCCATTATCAACTAGGGTATGTATTATTGAATTGTCATTAATGAGTATAATAATCATGGGAGATCATACTGATTTTGAATCAGATGTAACTCATCTTGTTAGAACATAATATATGTTTTATTTAATGTATACAATCACCAAAGTTTTCTAGATCATTTAGTCTAGTAGAAGGTGAGGAAACTACCTTTTGTTGAGGATTATTGGAGAATCCCATGGTATGTAGCTGAAGTTTGGGTCAAATCCCAAAGGGAGCTATTACCTAGAGTAGAAAGAAGTTAACAAGATCATACTCCTTACCAACATGTTGTGAAAGATGAGGAGGTGGTGGAAGAAAAGGTCGAGAAGTAGGAATAACATTTGAATATTTCTTGTTGTTTCATTTATTATATGTGTGAGCTAATACGTGATAATTTTAATACCTTTTAGAACAACCATAAGTTTATTTTGAAGTTGAGGAGCATCTTGAGAAATGTAGACAACAATTGTAGGTTTCACATGACTAGAAACATCGATAACATTGACTTGTTTGGGCTCTTTATTCACTAAAACTTAATATTTAGGAGAGAGAGCATTGGAAATATTGTGAGTGATATCCTCCTATTTTACCTAAATTTCCTCATGAATAAGACCAATTTTTGAAGGGGGGAAATCATGATTCATCAAAACTTCATCTCTAGAAGATATGTCATTAAAGTGAGTGGTAGGTGAAGTGTCATGAGGGAAAGTGATAATGTCATCATCCTCTTGCACTAAAATATCCTCGTGGGAAGATCTAATTTTGAGAGAGTGAAAAACATGATACAAAAATGGTTTATCCTTATAAGGGAGAGAATTGATAAAGGTGTAAGTGTAATCATACTCCTACCTCAACATTTCATTATTAATAGGAGGATCTTTAGGAGAGGGTTGAAGCTTCCTACCTCAAAATGTCATTCTCTATAGGAGGATCTTTAGGAGAGGGATGGAGCCTATCATAAGAAGAGCTAAGAAAATATTACATCCATGTAATGACTTCATTGTAAAATAAAATTAACCAACCACTTAAGCCCACAATGATATTTTTAAAGAAAATTATGCAATTGACAGTGATATTCTTAACTAAATGATTTAGAAAATATGATAAAGAAATGTAATTAATTAAAAAATTTAAGCACATAAGCAATAGATTTCTGAAATGAACACAGCTAAATAAGATCTTAAAATGAAAAATGAAAATTTATGCAATTGTAAGACATATCAGGTTCACCAAAATGTACTGGATTAAAATGGAGTTGATTCTAAGAATGTAAAATTAGGAGCCATAATTTCTAAACACTTTCATTAGAGAAAAACCACTTAGTTCCAACTTTAGTCCTTAAAAATAGTTGGGCATATGTGGTTGATTATTCTCTTTTGATTGTTGATGATTGGATAATGATTTAGATGTGGAAATGCAAGAAGTAGGTCTAAAGATGCAAATTTGACAATAATCAAATAAAAAATAAACTATAGAACATATATGCAAATTCTAAAGATAGGTCTAGAAAGAGGACGGGGAATGAAACCTATGTCTACAATTTGAGCCTAAAAGTGTCATTTTATGTGGCTATATGCCATTGACCTGAATATATCTAATTGAAATTTTATGAACATATTCTAGATCAAAATTCCCTATAGATAATATCCTTAAAGTTTCACAAAAAAGTGTCGGTCACTATGGATAACCCATAGTGACTAGGGTTTTCTGCTTCTTTAAATTCTAGTTCTATTTTTCTCAGTATTCTCTCCATGAATTTGTAACATGAATTTTCCAATTCTAAGTTCTACACACATAAAAGAGACAAAATGGTATTGGGTTGTATAGGGTCTTGTCTAAGTCAAAACCCAAGTAGGTGTCAACCTCCACTATGACAATGATGATTAGAAAGGAGAGATTACCCTTGTTAGGAAAAGGATAAATATGAAGGAAATATTGATTTGAAATATTAAAATAAAATTACTACACCTTTGATTTGCATTGAAATGCTCTTTGGATAAGTCCTCCTTGGTTTTATGCAATAACACAAAAAATCATAACAAAATTCATCATGAAAACATACTTGAAGATAACATGATGTAGCTTGATACTCCTTGTACTAAGATATGCTCTTAAGGAAGAATGTTTTCTATTGAATGAGAATGATAGATTATGTAGAGATGTTCAATCATGCCTTTATATAGTTTTCTCAAGGCATTATTACATTTAGGTTGGCTTCTAATGATGATAGTAAACTTTTTGAGACCATATCACAAATGGTAGGAATTGACATACTGACACGTTCAAATTTGGGCCTATTTTTGAGGGAATATGGTGTTATGTGCAATAGTCCACTTTGGTCTTGTGGCACTAGAACATTGGATCATGTCACCAAATGAGCATATGAAAAAAGTTTGGATGTAAAAAGAATAAAATAGGTTTAAAAAGACCCATAAGGAAAGAATACTAAAGAAAAGGCCCAAAAGGGAGTGTGAAATTATAAATGGTTATATTGTATGACACTGTAGGAACTAAAACCAATAAATATACCAAGCCTCTATAACCATACTTCCTCATTACAGGAAAGTTTAGTAGTCATATAATATACTTTTATGATGGAAAAAATGATAAAAGATTATCTTTTACTCACTCAAATCAATACACCTCCAACTAGAAAAATATAAACCACTAGTGGACCTTTGACGACGGAGGTCACCTATTCAGTTTGCATCAAAAAATCCCTATATGGATTAAGGTGTCATGAACCTTGCAAATTCTTGCATTATTTGTTCCTATAATATTATTTGTAATATACCAATAAGGGATGAAACAATTTTATCAACTAGTAGTAAAATAGCTCATGTAAACATGAAGTTACCCTTATAATTTGGACTTTAGGAAAGAGACAAAATAGCTAGGTGTCTCCTTTAGAATTTTCCAATTTGGGTTGTTTGGACACATGTAAGATGTTTTAAATGCATGTTATAAAGTTATGAGAGATTCCATATAATACGATAAAAATTTATGAAAGAATATTGCTCTCTTGGTCCATAGGCACCCAATTTGGTGAGATGTTGTCTGACATTTGTAAAAGCATTTATAAGTGGTTATTTTGGGTTGCATTTGATGATTCCAATAAGGGATGTGTGGGATATTTCCACGTATTTTTATGCTTGTTTATTTAGGATACCACAATGGATTTCTCTTCCAAAAGTCTATAAATTGGGGCCTTGAGCTAGTGGTGATATCAAGTTGTATTTTTAGTTGTGCAAGTGTCCAAGTTCTACTAGATTCTATTGATTTCTTTAGAGAAGTGTATTGTGGTGTAACCTTCTTTGATTAATGATATATTTTCCTCTCTTTCTAAGTTGAGTGTTATTTTTCCTTAGTGGTATCTCTAAGTAAATCTTGTGTTAGCTGTGTTTTCATTATTTCTTTCTCCCTTTGATTATGCAAAGATTCATTTAAAGGGTTATTCCTTAATATTGAGATTTGAAAAACACATTTTTTAAGTTCATATTGCAATATTTATTTACCTTGTTAATCAACATTTGGCATCAAATCTAATGGTTTTGTTTAGAGAGGGACACCTTTCTCTTTAATGTGTTGAAGGGTTTTTTTATGTAGTGGTAGATTTTTCTTTGTGGGTGTTGGGACTTTAAATTTTTGAAAAACTTGAAATACCCTTGATGAGAAAAATGGATGATCATAACACATACAATGTCTATATTCAAAGGCCATTTTTGAGAACTATAATACAAAATAATTTCATGGGTCATCACCAAGATTTTATATTTGATATACCCTCACAAAGGTCGAAGCTAAATAAGTTTTATTATATATATTTCATCACAATAGTAGTCAAAATAGATTGCCCATCCTAGCCCAGATAGTGAATGTTGTGAAGCATATTTAATCTAATCATTTTCATATCCAATTTCAATTTTTGAAAATATTATATGTAAACACCCTTGAGAGAGATACAATCGGTGTAACAGATTCATGCCTTTAATCGATCTAATTTAGTTTCCAAGCAAAAAGAATCATCATAGTAAAGGATATGTTTGCTCGATAACAAATACATGTAGATCATCGAAGAAATAATAAACTATCAACATAAGATTTTAAAAGGAGAGCCTATAATGTTGATGCAGGAGCATCTTGGGTTCTTGGAAATCCTGTATCAACCAAAAATATGTTTGTTTTGGTTCGGTAGCTCGTTGGAGACTGCTCGGTAAAGTGATCAATAACTGGTTTTCTTAGTCGGTTGAAGGTTTGTTGTTTCACCACTCAGGCTTGGTTACTTCTGTTTTGGTTAGCTTCACCGACAGGGTCTCGATGGTTGTTCTTGGCTCCTCGATAATTTTCACCGATTGGTTACTATGCTCGGTAATCTTTCTCACTGAGTTGGTTTTTGGGTGTTGGATCTTCTAGCCGGTGTATGTATTTAATTTCCATAGTGTAATTAATGTTGGGGTCTCTCATTGGGATGTGTGTGGACCTAAATCTGGGTCTTTGTTGTTTCCTATGCTGGATCTTTAGGACTTTTGGTGCCAAACTCTTTTGTGGTCTCTTGTATATATCTAGTTTATGTTCTTAGATTTGGCAGCAGTTCTAGTAGAAAAGTTGTTATAAGATTTGGATCGCAGGTTTGTGACCTCACATGTATGAAGATTATTCTATAAAGATCTGAATGTATATGGATGAAACCAGGAAGGCCTTACAACCTAAATTGTATGATGTTTGATGAAATAAAATAAGAATATTCTACTTTCTTTCTCTCCCTTCTTGTGTTGTTTCTTTCAAGTTTTTATGCAAGTTGGTTTGGATAGTTGGGAGTACCTTGGGTCCTAGTTTTCCTTACCCTCCTTGCGCTAGGTGGCATTAGAGCGAAGGTTAGATCTAAGGTTCCTTCTTGTGAACCCTAGTGATATTTTTTGTATGGTAGAAGATTGTTATCTAACCTACAATTACAGAGGGTTTCAAGATGGTTCATGGGAGAGGAAATGCAGATCTAGGTCTAGCTGATGTGCCTAGATAGATTTTTGCAAGGTTGGAAGCTGTTGGGATAGCCCAACACAGAGGAAGACATCTTGAAGATGTTAGTGATGATGAAGTTGAAGAAGTGTCAGGAGAAGCCGCACTCACACCTGTGATCGATCATTGACAAGCTTGAGTTCCACACCTTAGTTTAATCCTCCTAAGTATAGTGGAAAGTTGGATTCTTATGAGTTGATAGATTGGATAAATGAAATGGAGAAATTCTTTGAATATGAGAGTGTATCAGAGGAGAAAAAGGTGAAGATTGCAAGTACAAAGCTGAAAGGTCATGCATCCTTTTGGTGGGAACATTTGAAATTGGATCAAAAGAAGAAGGGTAAAGACAAGATCAAGGTATGGGATAAGATGATAAACAAATTGAAAGGAAAGTTTCTACCTTGTGATTAATAGCTTACCTAGTTAGGAGAATGCAAAGTTTGAAGTAGAAAGATAGCTCGGTAAATGATTACACTGAGAAATTTTATAGATTAGACAACAAATCTAGACATGCTGAAGATGAAGTGGAAAGAATAGAAAGATATCTAAATAAATTAAGAAGTTATGTACAAGATGAGATCATCTTGGTAAAGATGGAAAGTATTGAAGAGACATACTAGTTTGCCCTAAAAATTGAGGACAAATTAAACAAAAGATATGGACAAAGGCAAAGAGGAAGAGGTAGATCTTATGGTAAAAATATTAGATCTAATAAGGACAATACAAATCAAGACACACATCAAGACAAAGGAAAGACCGAGTGGAAAGGTGGAAGATCATTGTGAAAAAGAGGCAACTACTCCTGACGTGGTTATAGCAGAAGAGGATTCCAAGGAACTTGGTACAATTGTGGTGAATAAGGACATAGATATTTTGAGTGTACACATAAAAGCAATAAATTCGGTAGTAGAAGAGATTATTTGGTATAAGGAGAGTCACCGAATGAGCCTGAGAAGGAAGGAAACCTAATGTGGTGCAGTGCACCCATGACTGTCACTGATTGACTGTCACTTTGCAAGATTTGAGTTTGTAATAAATGGATTGATCTTAGAGGATCATCCTATTTTGGTTTTGGATCCATGTGTTTGTTTAAGGATCTCTTAGGTAATCTTATGAGCCTAGAGATGCCTTAGTCCTTTTGGATCATTTGTTTAGGCTTAAGTTGCTTTAAGTATGTTTTTATGCTTTTAGGAGTCCTAAGTGTTAAATTCATTGGATCCATGTCATTTTGGTCATATTATGTCAAGTTGATAGGTTTGGATCCAATCCAAAACTCTTTGAGTGTAAAAAGACAAGATTTTACCAAATGTTGCAAAAGATGTAAAAAATGTTGCTCATGCAACTTCCAAAAGTTGCTCGAGAGTTACAAGATGGAAGCCCAACAGTCATAGGGAATTTTGGATTGATTTGACTTCACATATGAATTTTTTTAAGTGATTACTTTGAACCAATATGGTTAAAAGTTTTGTATTAGAGTTTTGATGCATTTGGAATGGAAGATGCAGAGTTTTTCTGAGCATTTCTGAGCTGTACAGCCGTTTCTGGTGTGATCTTTGAAAAATAAGTTGATTTTTTAAAGACCCTTTGTATTAGTTATACTTTCAAATTGGTTTTAATTTGTTTAGTTTTGGTTTGGGGTGTTTTTTATTTAGTTTTCCAAAAGCAGTCCAGGAAGAGGCATGTTAGAAGCTCCTTTCACTAATGGAGTCCTAACTTGAATTTTGTTCAGTGGAATTCACTAAGATCCTAGAAAATTAAAGTTAGGATGGTATATTTAAGTATACTAAAATCTCAGAAGATAGCTCGAAGGGTAAATCCCTCATGCATCAAGCCCTAGGCTAAATATCTCAATGTATTTAGCCTAGAATAAAGATGAATGAAGTGTTGTATTAAATAGATAGTTTAGTTGAGTGAAATAAAGGTGGATTTGAGTTGTGGGGAGTTATTTGAAGAGGTATCAAGAAATGTATCAATTCCATGCACCTAATTCTTAGTACTTGCTTTGATATCCAAGCCTAATTTGTCCAATTAGGTCTACAAACTTTGTGAGTGTTAGGTGTTGCTAGAGTGGAGTTGGAACCTAGGGCTTTGGGGTTTGAAATAAATTCCAAAAGGGTATCTAGATATAGCCTTATATTTCTAAAAGGGGATCAAGAGGAAAAGTTAAGTTCAAAAAACCACTTGGACAGACCTACAAGGTATTCTAGGACAATCCTAGATAGGTATTGTACAATAGTTGGAGGACCAAACCAAAGGGCGATTCTTAGTCCTTATGAAATAAGGAAGGTGTCCCAATATAAAATTGGGGTTGGTGAAGTCACTGGTGAAGAATTCTAGTTTGTGGCTTGAAATAGGGCTAGTTTCCCTAAAGCACAAAATTGCAAGATCTTGAATTGAATGGTATTCAATTGGGAAAGGTCAGTAAGTAGTTATACCACCTTGAATAGGTAGAAGGCATAGTGTAAAGAGGGATACAGAATCCAAGAAGAGAATAATTTGAGCTGGGTGTCTCAAGGAAGAGAAAGGACCAAGTCCACACTTCTTGCTGTCACCTCTGCATTATAATGATCAGAAGAATATTATGGAGTGAAAAGCAAGATCTTGTGAGGAAAATTCTGGTCAAGACCATATGAAGAGTTGCAGATAAAGTTTTGAAGGTAATTATTGATAGTGGAAGCTCAAAGAATCTGGCATCAGAGGAGATGGTCACAAACTTGCAATTGGAAAGACTGAAGCACTTGGAGCCCTATCAAATTTCATGGATAAAAAATGAGCATCCCTTAATGGTGAGTGAACAATGTTTTATGAATCTATAAATTGGAAAGTATTATGATAAGGTATCCTATGATATTATGCCAATCGATTGTTGTCATATTTTGTTGGGTAGACCTTGGAAATATGATAGACATGATATACATGATGAAAGAGTAAAAAAATATACTATTTAGGTTGATGGTAAGAAGCAAATATTTTTACCTTTGGTTGAAGAATATTTTGGTGAGATATGTACATCTGTGAAAGTTTGTTTGATGGAAGGTAGACAGTTTGTTAAGGATTTGAAAAGGAATCATATTTTTTATGCTTTGATTCCTAAAAAACTGAGTAAGAACGCAAATGATAAATTTCATGAAGAAGTTGAGAAATTGCTCACCGAGTACAAGGAGATAATTTCAAATAATGTACCTAATGGTTTGCCACCGATGAGAGATATTAGTCATTGTATGGATCTAATTCCTAGAGATAGTTTTCCAAGCTGTTGGAGATTTGCTTCTGTGCATATAGTTGACTGTATGTTTGTCATTGATGACAACATATAGTATACAATAGTGAGCTGTATTCCCCTTTTAGTATGGATCTTGCACGGTTGTTTTTATGTTTCAGACATAGTTACTATACCATGTACATACACACAGATTTAGTTGTTCAATAACAGTTGAGTTATGTTACTCTATTTTCCAGACACAGATTCAGAAGAGTGTTCTCAGAAAGTTGACAATAATTTCATTGATTATTTAGTTGCATCTATCCATGGGATATGCGTGTTCATATTCATGTTTAGTTATGAATATAAGTTAACTAACGAAAGGCGCTAATCATTTTTCATCCAAAGTATGACGTTTGGGTAATTTTGGTGGAGCCAACTATGTGAAGCAATGCGTCTATTCAGTTTGATTTGCGTAGTTCTAATTATGTTGCGTGCTTAGTTTGGCTGACTGAAGAAGCATTGAAGGGATTCCTAAAGCCAACAAAGATCATATCTTTTGGAGAAGATACTTATAGTAGTTCATTTGAAGATCACCAAGTGTGAATGATAAGAAAAGAGACAGAACAAGAACAGAGTAGAATGTTGTTTGTGTTGGGATAGTAAAGACATTTCATTGATCAGTCAAAGATCTATGTGAAGAAGCAGGAAGTGTATACAATACATTGGAACTAATCAAGACAACAGGTCTACTCAAACAATTCATTATCAGATATAGTGTATATCTGTTCTACTGAAGGTTGTAGCCTTCACCATTTTAGCAGTAGGCTTTTGGATATTGAGTCCTCACCCCTAACAGGATTATTTGTAAAAGAATCCTAACAGGGTCCGACCCTTAACCAGGTCACTATACTTATTTCTTTGTAAATATCAACTTTTAACAGGGTTGTAAGATATTCTAACAAGGATTATTATACTCAAGTGTAGTTCTTTGTGGCTGCTAATTCCCACAGGGCTTTTTACCTAGTTTAGTTTCCCCGTAACCAAAATTGTGGTGTGCTATTTTGTGTTATCTTAAATGTGTATTTGCTTATGATATTTTGTAATTAATTGGAGAAAATAATTTAAACTTCCTGATAACTGATTCACCCCCCCCCTCTCAGTTATCCCTTGGGACTATTCCAACAATTGGTATCAGAGCCAAGTTCCTTGGAGAGAAATCCTAACAGCTTAAGGTAGATCAAATGGCGTACTTCAGGAAAGAGAGTCCTAAATTTTATGGAGAGAATTATCTTGACTAGAAGAACAAAATGATAACACATCTTCAGTGTGTTGGTTTTGAGATTTATGAGATTTCTACTCATGCAATAGATGTTCCCACCTTGAAGGACCTTGCAGAAGAAGATTCTACAAATAAACAAAAGGAAGTATTCACCCAAAATGCAATTACCAAAGAATCCCTAATAAGTTCCCTATCTAACAATGAATTTTCTAAGATCAAGAAGGCAGACAAAGCATATTCAATTTGGAAGTACCTAGAAGACATGTTTGAAGGAGACATCCAAGCCAAGAATGCACGTAGAAAGACATGGAAGAAAATATACAACAATTTAGAGATGCTACCTAAAGAATACATCAGAGCTTACAATTAGAGGATTAATGAACCAGTCTCAGGAATCAGGAACAACGGTGGATAAATTTTAGAGGATAATATAATGGAAAAACTAATGACCACATTGACAGCAGATTAAGAAATCAAGATAAACATCTTGGATGAAACCATGCAATTCTCAAAGGACTTCAAAAGAGAAACCTTGATTAGTAAAATATCAACATTTGAGATATCAAGATTGAAGACAAAACCTAAAATGGAAATAGCTTTCAAAGCCTCAATCCATGGTAAGAAATCTTTAAACATCACTATTAATGTTGAGAAAGAAGAAGTTGATATAGAACTAGAAGAAATCATTGCTATGATAGCTAAGAAGGAAAGAAAAGGTAAAGGAAAATATGAAGGAAAACTACCATTCAAATTTTTTTCATGTAACAAAGTTGGCCACTTTGCATCCAAGTGTCATACAAGAGTCAAGAAGTACAGATCAGATTACAAACCAAAATATACTAAGGAATGCTATCATGCTGAGGATGGTGTAACTGATGATGACTCTGAAGAAGATGAAATTGGATTTGTTGCAATTAAGGATAATGAAAAAATGATTGAAAAAATAGAAATTGAAGATAAAAAGAATGCACAAGAATTGGATTTAGTATCACAAGCTGAC
Organism: Thuja plicata; assembly: GCA_018584345.1. Classification (NCBI taxonomy): domain Eukaryota; kingdom Viridiplantae; phylum Streptophyta; class Pinopsida; order Cupressales; family Cupressaceae; genus Thuja; species Thuja plicata. Next base: position 4,127,991 of record MU223332.1, on the reverse strand, counting down.
ATCAGAATAGAATGGATCATAGATATCGGGTGTTTACATCACATGACAGGAGACAAAGATAGATTTGTAAATCTAGACAAGTACGAAGGTGGAATTGTCAGATTTGGAGATAACACTCCCAAACCTATCATAGGCAGAGGATCTATCACCTTAGATGGAAAGAAAAAGACAGATGATGTTTTGTATGTTGATGGTTTACATCATAACCTATTGAGTGTTGGAAAGTTGCTAGATAAAGGATATCAGTTGGAATTCAAAAACAACAGATGCATTATTAACAACAAAGAAGGAGACATGATTGCATCAGGCTCAAAAACCAAAGGTAATGTTTTTCAGCTTAACTCTGAAGTAAATAGTTTTGTTGCAAAAGTGGATGATAGTTGGCTATGGCACAAGAGACTTTGTCATATCAATTTTGACAACATAGTGAAGATATGTAATGTAAAGGTAGTAAGAGACCTTCCAAGTATTGCAAGACCAGTTGATACTATGTGCAGGGAATGTATGATGGGGAAGCATGTGAGGACCTCATTCAAAATAAAATAGAACTCTGCAGAGAAAAAATTAGATCTAATACATACAGACTTATGTGGACCTAATCAAACAATATCATACTATGGTGAAATGTTTTTTTGTTTTTTTGTTGATGATTTCTCCAGGATGATGTGGGTTGCGTTCTTGAAAGACAAATCTGAAGCTTTTGAGAAGTTCAAAATATTCAAAGCTAAAGTTGAAAATGAATCTGGATTAAAGATAAAATGTTTGAGATCTGATAGAGGAGGAGAATTCACCTCTGATAAGTTTCTTGAGTACTGCGAAGAACATGAGATCAAAAGACAATTAAGTGCACCCAGAGCTCCTCAACAAAATGGAATTGCAGAAAGGAGAAACATGATAATACTTGACACAGTGCGCACTATCATGATTGAAGGGAAAGTTGTGCACACCTATTGGAGAGATGCAGTAAATACAACAATCTATACTATCAACATAATTCAACTAAGACCAGGTGCGGAAAAAACACCTTATGAAATTTGGTTTGGTAATGTACCTATAGTAAAATACTTCAGAATCTTTGGAAGCAAGTGCTACATCAAGAGAGATGATGGTGTTGGAAAATTTGATGCTAGAAGTGATGAAGGTATTTTTCTTGGTTACTCTACTAAGAGCAAATCTTACATATGTTTCAATTTAAGGCTAAAGAAAATCATAGAGAGTGCACATGTGAAAATCAATGAGAAGTTCATGATTCAAGAGAGATATTATGAATATGCACCTATGACTGAAGATGAACCTAGACCTATCAATAAGGATACAGTTATTGAATAAATGTTTGACTGTATTAATGTATCATGCAATAAACCTAAACCAAGTCAAGAAGAATCATAGATTATAGATGAGAGTGTCACACCTAAAATCTCAAAATACACATCTAAATACCACTCTAAAGAAGATATCATTGGAGATCAGAGCAGTAAAGTCTTGACAAGATCCAGAGAAAAAGGTTCAACCATTGATGAAGAGGTATGCTTACTTTCACTGATTGAACCCTTAAGTGCTGAAAATGTGTGCAATGATTCAGATTGGCAAAGTGCAATGCAAGAATAATTAGATCAAATAATGAAGAATGACACATGGGAATTGGTCCCTAGACCTTGTGACAAGAATTTAATTGGAACTAAGTGGATATTCAGAAACAAAATGAATGAATATGAGATAGTGATAAGAAATAAAGCAAGATTGGTGTGTAAAGGATATGCACAAAGAGAAGGAATTGACTATTCTGATACATTTGCCCCTGTGAGTAGACTAGAAGCTATCAAGTTATTTTTAGCCTATGCAACATTCAAGAACTTCAAATTATATCAGATGGATGTCAATTTAGCCTTCCTGAATGGTGACTTGAAGGAAGAAGTCTACATAGAGCAACCTAAAGGATTCAAACTTTCAGACAAACTAGACATGGTATGTAGACTAAAGAAAGCCCTCTATGAACTTAAACATACCCCAAGAGCATGGTATGAAAGACTTGATGGTTACTTGACAAAGATTGGATTCAAAAAGGGAGCAACAGACTACAACTTATTCATTAGAGAGACAACTGAAGGATTACTACTTATTTCTATCTTTGTTGATGACATTATTTTTGGAGGTAATGACAAGATTAGTGCAGAATTTGCAAGAGAAATGTAGAGTGAATTTGAAATGAGCATGATTGGACCTATCAAATACTTTTTGGGATTAAATGTAGAACAAACAGACACAGGCATATTCATAAATCAATATAAATATGTGAAGGATATATTAAAGACTTTCAAGATGGAAGATTGCAACCCAGTAAGCACCCCCATGATAATAGGAAGCAAGCTTTCTAAAGATGATGATTCCACAGCAGTTGACAAGACACTATACAAGTCTATGATTGGAAAACTCATATATCTCACTCAATCTAGACCTAATAATTCTAATGCAGTTGGCATTGTTGGAAGACTTGCAGCTGAACCTAAACAAAACCACTTAATGGAAATAAAAAGAATATTTAGATACTTAAAGGAAACTATAAACTATGGTTTATGTTATCCTAACTCAGAGAATGTACAACTTCATGTGTATACTAATGCTGATTGGGCAGGTTGTGTTGATGATAGAAAGAGTACCTCAGGAGGAGCAGTATTCCTTGGAGACAGATTGGTCACTTGGACAAGCAAGAAGTAGAATTGTATTTATCAGTCAACAACTAAAGCAGAATATGTAGCAGCAACATTGAATTGTTCTACAATTGTTTGGATCAAATAGATGATAAAATACTTTAGAATTTAGATTGATTCTCCTATTATTATTCACTGTGATAACACTAGCACTATCAATATGTCAATTAAGAGCCATGTGATGCACGCAAAGACAAAACACATTGAAATAAAATATCATTTTCTAAGAGAAAAAGTTGCAGACAAAGAAGTAAAATTGGATTATGTGAGCACTAAAGAACAGCTAGTAGATATTTTTACAAAGCCTTTATCAAAAGATACTTTTGAGTATCTCAGGGAGAAGCTGGGAGTAATTCCCCTTCCCGAGTCTGATTAGAATTTGCAGTAAGAACATCAGTCTTTGGTGTCTGATGAATGGTTGACTACTCTACTTCTGGAGTAGTACCTGTGCTTAATGGTATTTGGCACCCTTTTCCATTGATGTCAAAGGGGGAGTATATAGTAAGGGGGAGCATATACTCTGGGGGAGTATATAGTCATGAAAATAAAAACACAGTTAAAGGAGTTGTAGCATTGAAGAGGAACCTTTGATGAAGATATTGAGAAGATTGTAAAAAGAAGAAGGATACTTTGGGTTGATGGTGTTTTTCATATCATATGTTACCATCAATGTCAAAGGGGGAGATTGTTGGAGATTTGCTTCTGTGCAAATAGTTGAGTGTATGTTTGTCATTGATGACAACATATAGTATACAACAGTTAACTATATTCACATTTTAGTATGGATATGTGGAAGCCTTGTGTGGTTTTTTTTATGTTTGAGACATAGTTACTATACCATGTACATACACGCAGATTCAGTTGTTTAGTAATAGTTGATTTATGTTACTCTATTTGCCAGATACAGTTTTAGAAGAGTGTTCTCAGAAAGCCAAAAATAATTTCATTGATTATTTAGTTGTGTCTATCCATGTGATATGTGTGTTTAGATTATTTTTATTTATGAGTCTATGTTAACTAACCAAAGGCGCTAATCATGTTTCATTTGAAGCATGATGTTTTGGTAATTTTGGAGCTGACTATGTGAAGCGATGTGTCTATTCAGTTTGAGTTGCGTGGTTCTATTTATGTTGCGTGCTTAGTTTGGCTGAATAAAGAAGCATTTAAGGGATTCCTAAAGCCGACAAAGACCATATCTTTTGGAGAAGATACTTATAGTAGTTCATTTGAAGATCACCAAGTGTGAATGATAAGAAAAGAGACAGAACAAGAACATAGCAAAATGTTGTTTGTGTTGGGACAGTAAAGATATTTCATTCATCAGTCAAAGATCTATGTGAATAAGTGGGAAGTGCATACAATACATTGGAACTGATCAAGACACCATGTCTACTCAAACAATTCATTATCATATATAGTGTATATCTGTTCTACTGAAGGTTGTAGCCTTCACCATTTTAGCAGTGAGGTTTTGGACAGTGAGTCCTCACCCCTAATAGAAATATTTGTAAGTCCTCACCCCTAATAGAAATATTTGTAAGAGAATCCTAACAGGGTCTGACCCTTAACCAGGTCACTGTACTTATTGCTTTGTAAAGATCAACTCCTAACATGGTTGTAAGATCTTCTAATAAGGATTATTATACTCAAGTACAGTTCTTTGTGGGTGCTAATTCCCACCTAGGTTTTTACCTAGTTTGGTTTCCCCGTAACCAAAATTGTGGTGTTCTATTTTGTGTTATCTTAGATGTGTATGTGATTATGATATTCTATAATTAATTAGAGAAAATAATTTAAAATTGCTGATAACTAATTCACCCCCCCTCTCAGTTATCCCTTGGGACTATTCCAACACAAACAAGGCACCACACCGGTTAACATCGACCGAGAATGAGGAACTCAACCGACAAGTTCATGAGTTGTTGAACAAAGGTTTGATCAGAGAAATTTTGATTCCATGTACAGTACCAGCAGTGTTGGAAACTAAGAAGAATGAAGAATGGTGAATGTGCACTGATTCAAGAGAAATAAAAAAGATCATAGTTAAGTATAGATTTCCTATACCGAGGATGGATGATAAAATGGATTGTTTAAATGGAGCAAAATATTTTACCAAAATTGATTTGAAGAGTGGATATCATGAGATCAGAATCAAAGAAGCTGATGAATGGAAGATTGTTTTGAAGACAAAATAAGGTTTGTATGAATGGTTAGTTATTCCCTTTGGTTTAACTAATGCATCGAGTACATTTATGAGGCTAATGAATGAGGTTTTGAAGAAATTCTTTAATAAATGTGTGATTGTATACTTGGATGATATTATGATATTTAGTAAGAATAGAGAAGAGCATTTGATGCATATAATACAAGTGTTGTAGAGATTGAAAGAGGAAAATTTGATGTTTAATTTGAAAAAGTGCTCCTTCATGAAAGAACTTGTGTATTTAGGTTTTGTAATTTCAGCTGATGGTTTGAAGATGGATCCTGAGAAGGTTGAAGCTATACTTAGTTGGCCTGCATCTGAGAATGTCAGTGAGGTAAAATCATTTCATGGATTGGAAAGTTTTTACAAAAAGTTTATAAGAAATTTCAGTTCAATTTGCAATGCTATGACTGAGACAATGAGAGGAGACAAAAGAGAATTCAAATGGACACATGGATCTGATAAGAGTTTTGAGAATTTGAAACAAAAGGTTACTGATTTACTTGTGTTAGCCTTACCTGATTTCAATAAGGTATTTCAAGTTGAATGTGATGCAAGTGGAAGTGCAATAGGAGCTATGTTGAGTCAAGAAGGTAAGCTTGTTGCTTTCTTTAGTGAAAAGTTGAATGATGCTAAAAGAAAATATTCTATCTATGATTAATAATTCTATGCTATTGTTCAAGCTCTAAAGAAATGGAGACATTATTTGATGTCGTGTGAATTTGTGTTATATACTAATCATAAGGTTGTACAATATTTGGGTAGTTACAATAAGTTGAATCAGAGATATGAAATGGGTGGAATATTTGTAGAAATTCACATTTGTGATAAAGCATAAGAGTGGAGTTTCTAACTGAGTTGCTGATGCATTGAGTAGACAAAGATCTTTGTTGACTGAAATGAGAATTAAGGTTCTTGGTTTTGATGATATGAAGAACTTGTATGAAAATGACCCTAATTTTTTTGAGCAATGGAGAATGTGTAGAGCACTTGTCCCAAATCAATCAATTAAGTATGAAGACTATTTTATTCAAGAAGAGATGTTGTTCAAAGGTATTCAGTTGTGCATACTGAGAGGATAAATGAGAACTAATATGATAAAGGAAAACATAGTAGTGGTTTGGCTGGACATTTTGGTATTGATAAGACATTGAGTTTACTTAAGGAAAGGTATTTTTGGCCTTGTTTGTATAAGGATGTTCAGAAATTTATGAAAAGTTGTGGATTTTGTCAAGTTGCAAAAGGAGTAAATTAGAATACTGGTTTGTATACACTGATTTCTGTTCCTAAGAAAACTTGGAGTGATATCAACATGAATTTTTTTCTTGGCTTACTGAGGACAATATGAGGTAATGATTCCATATTTGTTGGTGTGGATAGATTTTATAAGAAGACACATTTCATACCATGTAGATGTTGGAAATACAATAATGGGAAAGCAAGATACTGAGAGGGGGGGGTGAATCAGATCTTCAAATTTACACTTAAAACAAACTGATCCACATTCATACATATATGAATCTAATGTAATATCAAAGAACATCCACACAATGAAATAAATAACTCATAACACAAGAACTTTGTAACCCAAAAACCCAAATAGGTAAAACTGGGGTGGGGATGACACCCACAAAATTCTCCACTACTGCAGTAATAAAGTGTGCCTGTTAGGGCTACAAAAGTTGATTACAAAATGCAATCTACCTTGTTAAAGGTCTACCCAGTTAAGAGCTAAAGATCATTACAATCTACCCTGTGAAAGGATTTCAACTTACAATAAAGTAAACACTCTGTTAGGAGATTTAGAAAGGTCTTCTAGAACCACTTTGTTAAGAGATTTTCACCTGATACAATGATTAGAATGTCTCAAGTATTGATCCTTCATTCTGCACTCAAATGCTGATGATGGATCTCCTCTTTCCAGTACCTTCTATGATCTCACAATCTGATATAATTTACTCTACTATTCACTGTGTTGTCACTCTGCTTGATCTCTGCTTCTTAACAAAATAACCCTCTATGCATTTCACTTCAAAATGCAGTCACCACTTCTCTCTACACTTCTTACAAAATAGGGTTTAGAAGCAATCTTATATATCTATTCAAATATGATAGCGAGATCTAGATCAATGATCAAGATCTAATACCCATACCTTGAAGGTATTACAATTAATAATTATAATAGATCATGCATAGGATAAAACAATTAAATACATAACTAACTCTGTAGGAAAATATTAAATGTATACATAAGTCAGCCCGAAAAGCTTATACGAGTCGGCCTAAACACTTATCCTCAAAGTTTGAATCATTCCAGACATGTGTACAAAAACTGTTCTTCTTGGCACTTAACATCTCTATCACTCGGCATTAAGTATCCTACTCAGCTTGGCATGATACAACTCAGAAACCTGAATACTGCTTGGAAATGTTGCTCGGCCTTGCATAGTTTTAGCTCGGCCACAGTGATAGCCAACTAAAACTGCCTAAGTGAATGACTAAGTGTTGGTCACTAATCATCAATAGAACTTAGAGATTAACAATCTCCCCCTTTTATATTAGTAGAAAAAACACACTTATCATTCCTTCATTTCATTCCATCATAATGTTGCCTAAGTATACTAAGTACTCCCCCTAGGAATATACTTGGAATTATACATACAAAATTTTTACATGCCTTCAAAAATATATACAAGTGTATCTGTTCTGTACTGATATATCATATTGTATCCTTTCCAACTTCCTTACCATCTTCCTTGCCAACTTCCCCCTTGTTGTTGTCACTAATTGCTGGTGGGGTTAAGTTATACTTATCCAAAAATTGTTTATGAAGTTGTAGGGTCGATTAAAATGTAGTATCCCAACTTTCCTTGGCAATCTTTATAACTTCCAATTTTATTTCTAGCTCGGTAGCTAGACTCACTAAACTTTCTGCAGTTGAGAGATTTGCATTTCTCTGTGATAATTCTTTTTCAATTGAAAGTTCCTTATTTATTACCTCCAAGTGAGGCAACACGCTTGTCTGAATAGTTATCAATTTGGCCCTAATTCGACCATCTTCAGCCATAAGCTCAGCTATTCTTCATTGTGCATTAATCAACTTAGTAAAATGTAAAGAACTAGAAGTAGTATCCTTACCCAAAGTATCGCTAGTTGATCTCAAATCTAACTGTAGCATCTCAGCAAGCTATAGATTATCCTTTGTGAAGAATTCAACATCACATAGTTTCCTGTACAAAGAATAAACATTTGTTGTAACTTTCTCCAAAATTTCTACAAGAGTAGAAAGTTCAACCTGTTTTGTTGCAATATCTTCTGAGATTTTCTCCAAAACTTTGCTCTCAAATCTCCTCTCGGACCATTGTAGAATTTTTTCATTGATTTTAATATCATCATCAGTTACCATCTGTATAATGTTAACTAACTGATCAATAATTGGAGCTTGAGGCATTTCATCCTCTAATTCAAAAGCCTTTGCAAATATATCCTTGATGTCATGCAACACCTACTTTTGCTTCTATTCTATTTTCATCTCTTCCTGTCTCTTCTTCCTCTTAAGTAATTCTTGAAGAGTCCCTATTTATTCAAAAGAAAATTCATTGGGATCCCATTGTGGAATCACAATTACCTCATCTAATGTGACATCTAGAATTTGAGACTTCTTCAGAAATTTCCTTTTCTTCAACTCTGGTAAACTAATGCTCGGCTGCATAATACCTTTTCCTATCACAGTATCAATGTCCATTGCCTCTATTAATTCTGTCAGGATTGTCTATGGATTAGGCATACCTCCAATTTTAGGACCTGTGGGAGTGGATGATGCAGAGTGTGGTAAATCAACCAACACTTGCACTGCCTCTTATTCCTTAGGCTTATCAACATTATCCTTCACCACTATACCACTATCTAAAACTATTTTGACAACCTCTAAAATAGGTGGATTTTGTGAAGTTACCTCTTGTGCATTTGTTTGTTGTTCCTCTTCACCTATCTGATCATTGATTACTTCAATTATCTCATTAATTTTTTCTTCAGATCCAGTGGTCTTTCCTCCTTCAGTCTTAGTTGCCTTAATAGGTGAATCAGTGTTTGTACCACTCAACATATCCTATTCCTTGACATTCAAATTGTTGGAATCATCAACTATAAAATCCATCAGACTGTCTGCAGTCAGATCAACAGAATTTGTTGAGTCTAATGCATCTTTGGTCTTGTCCTGTTCTATAGAAATTTGACCTTGAGTCACCTGTGGCTCAGGGGTAATCTCCACTTCAACTTCTTTTGCCTTTTGCTTGTATGTTCCCTCACCAGATTTCTTATCTTTTGGAACTGCCAGTCCAAAGATTTCATTCCAAATCCTTGTACTCTACTGTACTAATCCTTCAATATCAATTTTTAGAACAAAATAACCTCTAAGCTTAGGAACAAAATAACATAATATCAACACCTACTACATGATCAGTTGCCAGTCAATTGTCATTCGTAAAAATTGTATTCGATGAAGAGGTTAGGGCTCTCATACTTTTGTGTTCTTTGCCAGAAAGCTGGAATAGTTTGGTTATGGATGTAAGCAACTCTGTCTCTAGTTAAAATACCTTGAAATTTGATGAAGTTGTTGGTGTTATCCTAAGTGAGGAAATGCGACGGAAAAGAACAGGTGAAACTTCAACCTCATCAGGTTCTGCTTTAAACGTGGAGAACAGAGGAAGAACAAGTGAAAGAGGCAAAGGCCCTTCGCATGGCAAGTCACGAGGGAAGTCAAATAAAGGATGTTCTCAATCTAAAGGAAAGAAAGATTGCTGGTACTGTGGAAAGCTTGGTCACCTGAAGAAAGACTGTTGGTCTCAAAAAAACAAACAAGGAGACGAAAATGAAGATAGCAGTAAGGAAGCTAATGTTGCAAGTAATACTTTACAAGATGCTTTAATATTATGTTTGGATAATGTTAATGATTCCTGGGTAATTGATTCTGGGGCTTCATTCCATGCTACACCC
>MU223332.1:4089721-4115181 GCA_018584345.1 Thuja plicata | reverse complement strand
AAGCACATACAACTTAGGTACCATTTCATAAGGTCTGTTTTGGAGGATGGCCAATTACGGCTTGAAAAGATTCACACAAGTGACAATCCTGCAGACATGTTCACGAAGGCAGTCCCCAAGGAGAAGCCGGTTTCTTGCTCAGCTTCTATTGGGCTTCTTGACTGATGATCGTGGGGTTAATACACAGCAAGGTCTTTTATCCAGTGGGAGTTGCACCTACTACTTTTTCGTATGGTTCCAATCTCCAAGTGGGAGATTAATTGGTGTGGAGCCTAATCAGTCTCCAAGTGGGAGATTGTTGATATTATGGTGACTGATCATGTAGTAGGTGTTGATATTGTGGCCCCATGTCTGGTATCTTTTTTAGGAAAGAGATTTTCTTTTTCAGGAAAAAAGAAGACCGACATTGTAAAACCCTAAAATGGTCAATTTTAGAGGTTGCCCTAAAACGCATGTTATAAGTGTTTGAGATGTATAATGCATTGGATTGTGGTGTATTTTTTTGCTAGATAATAAGAAAGGTTGGATGGCTATGTAGGTGGATGTAGCCCAGGTTTTGGGTGAACCACGTTAAATCTATGTGTTATCTGCGTTTAGTTTCTTTCTTCTATTGTTTCTGCATATAACTGTTTATTCTTATATTGTTCCGGTTCTATCAAACCCTAACAATATTCTTCAATGAATTTGGCTCTCTATTTTTAAGTCAACTCAGGTATTACCTTGGCTAAAGTTCCTTCCCTGATCTGTCTTTCTGTGGTAAGTGCAAATTCCCATTTGCTTGATAGAAACTCATACAATTCATTTGGCACATGATTGCCTATCTCTCTAGGAGTTAACTTGAAAGTACTCATCATATCCAAAAGTACTTCCTGAACTTTGTGCTTATCTCCAATACTCAGTTTCTCATACTTAATGAACTTGAAAGTAGCTAACACTGCTGAATTTCTCAAGTTGTCACATACCTCATCAATACTAGCTAGTTTCTTGAATTGTGTTGTAGGTATGTTACTGGGTTCATCAACCTCAGTCTTTTCATCATCACTATCTGTCACCAATTGTAGTATCCTCCTTGGTCTCTTTACTAGTTTACTCGGCTCAACCTTAGGAGCAATTTAAACTTCCTTTCCAGAACTTCTTTCTCCAACCTTCTTCTTTCCATATAATTTTGTTTGCACTGCTGGAGAAGTAATAGTAGATGCTCTATTCCTTAGATGATTAGCTGTAGGAGGTTTAACCTTAGGTTTAGCTTTGCTCAGCTTGGTTACTATGACAATTGATGGTCTTTTACCATTAGCTTTCTTACTGATCTCTTCAGATGCACTGACTTCCTCTTCTGTAGACATATCCTCACCTTGTCCTATGGAAAGGCCTAGAGGTGCATTCTCAGGTTCTTCATCACTTCCTAAACCAACCATTTTCTTTAGATTTTTCACAATCTTCTTCCTTTTCTTCTCCATGGTTCCCTCCGTTAAAATTCTTGAAATTTTTACTTTGGCTTCATAAAAATTACCAAACCTTTCTGTTGTAGTATCAATTGCCTCGGCTAGGAGTGCAATGATGGTTGCTGATGCTTCATCAATGTTAATTTCATAGGGAAATGGTTCTAAACATGTTACCCTTGGTGTCATAGCCTAGATATATGTGTTATCTGTATCAACTAGAAAACAAATTTCTTCATAGTTCTTCTCCACTAGTGATCTAGGAATCCTAGTTCTTAATCTCATTCTCTTTTTAAGTTCCACAAAATAGCTCCCCATTATGCTATTGAAATTACTTCCTAGTTTCTCAATACATTCACTTATCTGAACTGTAATGGGTCTATCCTTTTTCCAAACAATATTTCCCAATGTAGGAAATGTATCCTGAATGTAGAAAAATATACAGACTAGTAAGGAACCAAACTTACATTATGAGCTCTTAGCTTTTCTAATTGATGCTAGGTTCTTGGCTAATTGTGTTTGCTGTAACTTGGCAAGATCATATGTATGTTTCTTCTTAACAATTTTCCATGCCTAGTCAATGGTTGTACAAGGTGTTGACAGGGTTTTGCTGACCGGGTCCGCCAACAGTCATAAGTTGTCACCGGGTACCGGAGGTACCGGCCAACTCCACCTGCAAAAGGTAGTCTGGGGAAAATAGATTCCTTGGGCCTTCAAGCACCTGGGTGTCAGGTCATGACGGTGCGGGGCTTGGTTGGGAGAGGTGACTATTTTTGAGGGGGATAGCTGGTTTCTTCAACTCATTTTCTCTAGAGATTCAACAAGGTAAGGTTTTCCCCTAGCATTCTACACTTAGCAAATAAAATGAAAAAGACCCTGTAGGGTTAGAAACACTTCATCTAACTATAGTCATGTTGAAATGTCTGAAACATCAATAATACTCTGACATACTACACTAAATACTGAAGAAATACACAACCAACAGTTAGTATTTTATCAGTAGCAAGGGTAAGAATGTCATTGATCTATTTTAACATATCACAGTAGAAGACATAAAGAACATAAAACATAAAATACCATTAACTCCAAAGCAGGAATGCTGACAAAATCATTGCACAGAATTCTTCCTTCTTCATTAATGTCTCTTCCAGCAAGCACTAGTGTGATACAATGGTGGCTCCAAGGGAGCATCTAACTATTGAAAACCAGAACAATGGAGCATTGAGCTCTGCAACTAAAATGATAAATCGCCTCTCTATTACTATGGACAACAAAATCATCAATTTTTCCGACCCTTGGAAAAGGGCCGATCTGGCTATTTATACAACTCTCTTCTAACCCTAACCCTATTTTACATCATGTTTCAATAAAATACAATATCTGGGGACTGGTACTACCTGCGCCACCCTACAAAAGACCTTGAGATGGAATAGGCCTGTCATGTCAAATGAATAAGACAAGAATATACAGTGAAAGAATTAGCCTCGAGAAGAGAGCAAGGTAGTAGAGGAAGGAAATTAGGTCCCTCGGGGATCGAGGCTACATGCCTCATAAATGTGAAATGTGACACCCTATCTCCATTGTGCTAGGTGTACCTCAGAGTGGCACCTTAAGAAGACCATCCTGTCAGAAAACCAACTGTTAAGTCGACTCCCCCTTGATGTAGCAAACCACCTTCTAACAATCTTTATTAACCGCTTCTGAAAGTGACCGGTTGGCCTCGGGGACTGGGACACGGATCACTTGAAAGAATACAAAATTTTGGATCTGGGACTCTGGGATTCAGGAACTTATGTCCCCAAAAGAATAAAGAATGCCTAATGTTAGAGTTTTCCCCGGCCTCCGGAGAAAACTCAAGGTTTCTTATTATCATTAAAATCCTGGAGGAGGCGGGAAATGTCATCTTCATCTACATCTTTTAGACTGGCCCTTCGGTACTTAGCCACTTCAATTTGTTCCCCTAGGTCTGGAACATTCTCTTTAAACTCATCAGCTATTCTTGCTACATCATGGCCACTAATTATCATGCGAGTTAACTTTTCCATCTGGGCCACATCTATCCCCTCCGGGGATTGATATTGGGACTTCATTATTTTATCAAAACTCCCCAAAACTGAATCTTCGGGGGTACATGTATCTGTGCTAAGGGGATCAGCCCTGGAAGTCTTTATTACAAAAGACTTGTATAAATTGAAAGAATATTTTATTGCATTAACCTTATCTTGTAGAGACCCTACCAGTTGCTTGATTACCTCCAATGTGAGGTCAAGTCTGGAGTGTTGGGTTCTCACAAAATCAAATGATTCATCCCCCAGAATTCTGGATTCAAAAATCATATCCTCTCCTAGGGTAAGGAGTTCTTCAAGCTCCACCTTCCATGCTTGATTATTCTCGGTATCACCCTCCCATAGGTCAATGAGAGTCTCCGCCTGGTTTATAACATGTCAGGCTGCATATAAATCTGGGAGGATGGATACCAGGAAACACCAGGTGTTCTCTATCTGCAGGGTGACCCATTCGTCCACTGCTTGGGCCTTCTTTTTCATAGTCTGCAAAGAGTCTATGTCACTCTATGGTAGATCTTCAGAGGTGGAGGTCTCTGGAGGAGCGACATTGATGGGTCAAGCCAGCTCAGTGAGCAACCCCATAAGGTTTGCATTCTTTTCCTTTTCTGCTTTGAGCCTCTAGGCTTCTTTCTCATAATGGGCCTCTATTTCCCTAGTTTCCTCCTTCAGCAAGTCCACCTCATCCTACTTTCCTCTTTTACCTAGCGGTACCTCTGCAATGTTATAATCTCTAGGGTCCACAGTTGCTTCATCGGCGCCTGGGGGAGGTGTTGCCACAACGACAACTGTTTCTCCACCCGGCCTAGTTTGAAGAGTATGAATTATCTGGGCTTTCTTGGCCTTTGGCGGGGCCTGAACCTGGGCCATCATCTCGACCAGGGAGAGAGGAGTCACAGGAGTGGATGAAGCTTTTCTTTTTCTCCTCTCTATCAGCCACTGAGGTAGTAGGGGTGGCCTTCCTGCCAGAATTTTTTCCCTTGATTCTCCCCCGGTGTCCTATGGCTATTGTTTCTTAGTGACGTGGACCTCATTTATCCCTCTCCCTGCATCCACTTCTTCTGTAGCAACATTTTCTTCCTCAACTTCCATCTCCTCAGCCTTGTCCTCTGTATCTATTACTTGGTTTGGACTTTGGTAGGCTTCCTCAGGGATTTCTTCTTCATGCTACTCTTTCTGTTGCTTTTCTTGTTGTTCTTCTTCTACTGTCGGGGATTCTTCCTCTGTTGGTATATCTTTAGGCAGTAGGGGAGGTGTTGGGCTTAGATTCAAATTTTGGGCCACGATAATCACCTGCCCAAAGGTTGTTCCTAGAAGTGGCCCTTGGAACCTGGCGGCTGGGGTTACGGTTATTCCCATAGGTCCAGTTCTCCCAGCAGATGCCTTTTGTTCACCTTGCCTTTGTTGGTCCACTCCCGGACCCTGCATTGCTTGAGCCCTGAAGGCAATCTCTGGCTCTGGCTCTTTTTCTTCTACCTACTTTTCTTGTTCCTGTGCAGGTTCTTGTTCAGGAGCCCCTTGCTCTGCAGCTTCTTGTTCTGCCCCCAGGACTTCTGTCCCTGCTTGTCTGTTGTCCCCCTGCAAGTTGCCAAATTCATCAGCCGTAAATACATCATCAAATTTCTCTTTTGCAGGGGGACTGGATGGGACCTCAGCAGGCTCTGCTTCCTTCTCCAGCTCTGAGGAACTGGAAGAGAGGATTTCTACTTGTTGGGCTTGGGACATTCCCAACCCTGGCTCTGCCTTAGGCTTTTTGTGGAGCCTTTTCTTTCTCTGGGTTACCAAGGGTAGCCCCACATCTCTTATTGCTATCGCTTCCATGGGATCCACCCCCATTGCCTTCACCATTAAGGCTGCCGGTGACGAGGAGGAAGAGGGATGAAGTGGCCCGACCATGAGCGGTGGAGTGGCCAACCGTGTTATTAATTTCTCCCTCATCTGCTGGGAGGCTACCACTGATTGTTTTATCTATTCTGTGATGGGGAATTCTTGTGCAAAAGTGGTTGTATCTATTTCTTTACCTTTATCATCTCTCTGCAAAGAAGTCCCAGCCCCTGGAGTCAACTTTGGTGCCGGCTGCGGAGTCAATTTTGGTGCCGGTTGGGCTGCTCAGCGGGTACTTTCGGGGCACACCTTCTTGAAATAGGCATGACTTTGCTCAACCACCTCTCAAGTGAAGTCCTCAATTGTGGGCCCTTCCTGGGCATCCCAATTTACTGGTGGGAGAGTCCTTTTATCGATCCCCTTTGCCTTGTACTGCGGATCGATGGTGGGGGTGGCATCTAAGAAGTCCATCGGGAATCTCCGGAGCTTCAACTTTTGCATCATGTCGGCCATCATTCTGACTTAGTGCCTGCTCCGCACCTCCACATCATGTTGAAAATCTACCCAGAAGTCCTCCATATGGATGTGATGGGGCTTTGAAGCTCGGGGCAATGTTGTTGCTATCTTTCCATGCGGATCAAAATTTTTCCACGCTAAGTAAAATTCTCTCAAGTTGTAACTTTTTAGTTCATTGCCCACCTCTTTTGTAGCGGCCAAGCTGCATGTGTAGTTCCCACAGGTGATCGAGAATGAAATGTTGGGTATCTTTTTCAAGGCAAAGAGGGCATGCACCTCCATTATTTCCCTGCAATATTCCAAGAGCACGATCTTGTCCCCACAGTGTTTGGGCAACAAGTAGGGTTTCCCAGAGAAGTCGGTGACCCTAATGTAAGTGTGCTATTGGAACTGGATGTAATAATGTCCATAACTATGGACCAAATTCATCACCTCTGAGGATAGGCGGTATCCAGCATCCCGGGTGGGTGTAAGCAGATGATAATAAATGAACGCGTCGTTTACTTGGCAAAAACTGTGGAAGCTGGCCTCCCATTGAACTTGTGGGAAATGGTCCCACGGTGCCTTTTGTCCCGGGCCAATCCTGAGCACGCCGTTTGTGAGTAGGCCGTGGGCGTGGGGCCTCTGCTACACTAGGGCCCAGAAAACATAGGAAGACATGTAAAATTTCTTCTTCCTATTTAATTGCAGGAACTGGGAGTTGACGTGGTTGGAAATTATGGTCGCCCAGTCAAAGTATCCTCCCTTGGTAGAGATGCCGAGGAGGAAATAATACAACCATCTAGAAAACTCTTGGGTGGAGGGCTGCCCAAAGACCCGGGCCAATGCTATCATTCCCATCTAGATGCTCTCATTAAACTCAGAGTGGGGAATCTCTATCTTCATTCTTTTTAAGTCCCTCTTTGGAGCCTTGAGCCAATGGGTATTCAGGTATACCTGGGCGGCATCCTCTAGCTGTGTGAACTGGGCCAAGGCATCAGTCCTGGTGACCACTGAGGCCTTATCGAATTATGGGATTCCCAGCTTTTCCTGGAATGTGACTGGGTCAAGGGATACTAGAGGTGTAGGGTATCCCGTTGGTTCTGCGGCCACGAGCATAACAGCCCTAACAGAGGAGTTGTAGTTGGTGGCCAGTGTTAAGATAAGCTCCGAAGATTGCACAGAGCATGGGAAACAAGTTGCCTTGAGGATTCCAGAGTCCCCGACATTGATCACTAGTTGGTCTCCAGCCTGTTGCTGGATATAAATTATTTTTACCAAGGCTTGCATTTCTGGCCATGTTCTGATGCTGGTGTCGGTGATAAGTTTGACTTTGGACTCAATCTTTGAGCCCATGATGGCATTTTCCTGCATGAACTTCATGGTCAGGGGCATCTTTTCCAAGGCCTTCTCCATTTTGGAATTTACGGCTACCCTGGTGGCTACCACGAAAGGTAGCTCTGGACTTCCGGGTGGAGAGGATGCAGATGCTTCAGACATGTTTGGGAAATGATAGGAAATGAACTCTGGAAACCTGCAAGACAAAGTGACCATCAGAATATATTAATCAGAATAAATATTGTGGGGTCTGGAGATCTTACCACCGTGAAGCGTGTTTTCCCTGAAAAGTTAGTTTCATTCAAAAATAACCAAAAAGCAAACGCACACATAAACTTAAGATTTTACTAAACATCCGGGTCTTGGGATTTTATCACACTTGGTAAGGAAATAGGATGGATGATGGTAGGAGACCCAGAGCCCGGAGAAGTAACCGTTGGTGAGGACGTGTAAAAAGGCAAGTCATCAAGCTCACATGGGCGCCATGTGCGTAGGTATTAAATGGAAGTTATGGCGATGACGGCAGAGCCAACTGTCTGAACACGCGAAAAGTGAAGGCCACTTGGCTAGAATTGATTGTGCGCATGGGACATAAATGAGGGTCTGACTGGTTTCATGAAAGACAGAGAAAACTGCCTGTTTGAAATTGGCCAAGAGCTGGGTTTCAAACAGGTGGTTTTCTACCTCGAAATGAGTTTACGGGTGGAAAACCAACAACACAAGAGACTCGACCACCTTGTCAAGCCACCCAGAAAGATATATATGAAGGCCGAGGGATATATATAGAAAAATGGAGGGATATATAAAGACTATACACAGATATATACAAATATACAATGCGAAATGACGTCAGCAGAAAACTAGGCAAGACAGAGTATACACAGCTATCTACATATTTTACAAACTGACTGCTTCTGCGCAGAGGGTGGACAACCCTCTGGTAGAGCCGACCCACCGACGGGCAGCAAAACCAAAAAATAGAAGACAGACAAAACAAAAAGATGACAAACGAAAGCAAGACGAAAGAAACACCAAACAAACCAAATGAAAGGCGAGAATAGGAACACCAACCTGAGAATGCCGAAGGGTGGAGAAAAGGAAGAAGTTACCACGGGGGCGCTGCAACAACTTCAGCGCATCAAACGATTGTGACCGCCACCACAAAGCAACCACAATCACTTGAAGATGACTGGAAGTGTTAAGCACTGATTATCACTAACTCTCTGCAAATTTCTCTGTTAATTTCTCTGAGATCACTCTGTTAATCACTCTAAGATCGCTCAAAAGTTTTAATCACGGTAAATGTGAAAATGACAGCTAAGTGCTATTTATACCCATGGTAAAAAGGGTAATCCTCCTTCTTCTGGCAATCTCCGGACAAGCAAACCTTTGGACCCTGGGCCCGGGGATTCCCCGCAAATTTAACCTTTCAGCATCGTGGTGAAGAATCCCAGATTCCAGAGTCTGGTTCCCAATGGAGAATGACCTCCAGGACCAGAGGTCAGAGGCGAGAAACCAAACAAGAGAAACACAACAACGGGGGAGAAAACCCCGGAGAAAGAAAAACAAAAGGAAAAGACAAGGAAAAGCCGCAAGAAAAAACAACCAAAGAGAAAAAAAGGGGGCCCCAACATTTTGCACACAAAATGTAGGGACGGGGATGCAGGGCATAACAAATGGCGACTATCTGGGACAAACACCTTATCGCATTTGAGAACTATAGAATCTCTGGTTAGAAAAACTGGAACAAACTACTTTCTGAAGCGTCTAACAGGCAGAGAACAACATATCCAAAAGGATCCAACCATACGGGAATTAGTCCGGAGTCCTTCATTAGTGGTGTCGTGTGTGCTTTGGAAGGAAATCAAGTCGATGACCTTTGGGAGTAAAGAAGAGACACTAATTACATCGAACTAGTCATCAATTTTCTCGCTTCCTCCAGAGACCAGAGTTTCATCCCGCTTTTCCTCTTTTGTTATTTTGTTTGTTTCTAGGTGGGGGAAGGCGGTACTTCTTTCACCATTAAGCTTAAGCTTAGCTAATTTTAATGGCAGTACTTCTTTCACCTGTCCACCTTTACTTAGATATTTGAAGAGGGGATAAAACTCTGGACCTGGAAAGGATTCCTTAAGGCTTCAGACCTGGGTCAACCAATCAGTACAACCGATCTACCCTCAGCGTGTCTGATTACTTATTCCTTGTATTACTTATGTTCACTGATTTCCAGACTCCCGGAGGCAACACCTGATTGAGATTGCTTGAAATGTGCCACATCCTGTGAAACAACCCCAGAGACCGGGCCGACTCCACTATGCTAAAGACAGATTTCAAAGTTCACCATGTTGTAGACATCATACCGAAAATTAGAGTTTATGCGAAGCATTCCAATTCCTACAAGACAAAAAAAAATGTCCGGACCGGAAGAAAACCAAAAACAAAAACACAAAACACCAAAAGAGGACTGCCTCGGAGGACAGCCAACAAGGCTATTTACAAGACAGGGTACCTCGCAACGAGGCACCCGAAAGAAATATTTACAAGCAGAAGGCTTTACATATAATACAACTTTGGACAAACTTACCCTTTTCGAAGTAGTGTTTGAGAAACTGTCCATTAACGGGCAATGCGACAGGTTCCCCAGTTAGGGTGTTAAGGCGGTAAGTATTTCCCCCGCAGATTTATGAGATTAGATATGGTCTGAGCCAGAGCCGTTGGAACTTGGTATGCTTTCCTTTCTTCTCCCAGGCCTTGTCCCACAGCAGGACCAGATCCGAGATCTGAAAAGCCTTGTATTGGGCTCTTCTGTCAAACCATAATTTTACCACTGCTTGATGACACGTAAAATGTTTAAGGGTTGCGTCTCGCTGTTCTTCCATTCGCACTAGATTTAAGAGCCGAACCTCCACGATGTTGTCCCCGTTGCTAAATTCTTGCATAAACTGTAAAATTGAGATCTGTAAGTTAACCAGGAATACAGGGTTCTGACCATAAACCAGATGGAACGGGGATGTTCCCAGGGTGGCCTTGATGTGAATGCGATCTACCCAGAGGGAAAATTTCAACTTTTGATGCCAATCCCAGGGATTTTGTTCTAATAGGTGTTTTATCACTTCAATTAGATTTTTATTTTTTGATTCAGCAATGTCGTTCCCCTGGGGATAATAGTTGCTGGAGAACTTTGAAGTGATCTTCTGATTGTAGGTCCATTCGAGTAACTGCGCCGAAGAAAATGTCGAACCATTGTCACATACCAAAGCAAAGGGAATTCCAAACTGTGTGACAATGTTTTCTTCCAGGAATTTGATGACTACGTCTGTCGTGTTGTTTTTGCAAGGTATAGCCTCAGACCATCGAGTGCAGTAATCAGTAGTAGTGAGTATGTATCGGTGATTGGCAGACGAGTTGGGGTTGATTTCCCCGATGAAGTCAAATTCCCACTGGGCGAAGGGTCTAGCCTCGTAGACTGGTTGTAAAGGCATAGCTGGGTTACGCTCATGATGCATCGCGGTTTGGAAAGTATGGCATTTCCTTACATGAGTGTAGACATCCTTGAATATACAAGGCCAATAGTATCTGGCCCGAAGGATCTGATGGGTAGTGGCATGTGCTGAGCCATGACTGGTTCCATACTGCCCGTGAAATTCATTGATCACTCTTACAGCTTGGTCTCTGTCGATGCACCAGAGGTACACTCACTCATAGTTTTTGTGGTAGAGCATAGAGTTTTTGATCATGAAGTGAGCACTTTTCATCCACAGGGTGCGGCATTTGTGGGGAGCTAATCGCTCCAGGCATTTATTATTTAGTAGAAATTATACCAAATTAGTATACCACGGGTCTTGGGTAATGGACTCCACTATGTAAGTTTAACATTCTATGTGGGGAGTCTCTTCTACCATCGCTCGACTTAGTCCCTGGCCTCAGACTATCTTCATGGGCTGCATTTCCAAGTCATACTCCTAGAGGATGGCCATCCATTTCCCCCATCTCTCTCACAATTTTCTTTGCATCAATGGAGACTTGACGGCCTGGTCTGAAATGATAGCATGTACCTTGGTCCAGAGAATATAATGCCAAAATTTCTTCACGGCGCGAACTAGAGAAAAGGCCTACTTTTCCAGTGATGAATATCAGACTTTGGTGTTCTTAAAGGGGTAGCTCATGAAAGCTATTGGTCGCTCCTCTCCTTCAAACTTTTGAGTCAACACTGCCACGACAGAATGCGGCGAAGCAAAGGAATAAATGTAAAACAGGAGGGAATAGTCCAGACTAGCCAGGACAGGTGCTTTCATTATTGTCTGTTTGATCTGGGTGAACACCCACTTTGTTTCAGGACTCCACTCAATCTTGGTATCCTTCTTCATCATCTCATTGAGTGATTTGACAATTTCTGCGAATTCGGTGATGAACCGCCGGATGAAGTTAATCTTTTCGAAGAAGGACCGCATCTCTTTTTTGCTGCCAGGCATTTGTAAGTTCAACAATGCTTCTACTCTGTTGGGGTCTATGGATATGCCCTTCTCAGAGATGATATGCCCAAGCAACTTCCCTTCGGTGACCCTGAATATGCATTTCTTGGGGTTGAGGGATATTCCATACTGGCAACATCTCTCATAGATCTGAGTGAGATGGGTGGGATGGTCATGCCTGTCCCAGGAGAAGATGGTCAAATCATCCATATAGATGATTATACACTGATTCACAAGGCCCTCAAACGCAATATCCATGGCCTTTTGAAATGTGGCCCCTGCATTGATCAGACCAAAGGGCGTTCTCCAGTATGTAAACATTTCCCACTTGGTGGTAAACATCATTTTCTCTCTGTCTTCATACTTAACCATGACTTGGTTATATCCAGAGTACCCATCCAAGAAGGACATCATCTGGGATCCATTCACTATCTGCAAAACCTCATCCAATGAAGGGAGAGGGTGATTATCTTTCTTGGAAGCCTTGTTCAATTTTTGAAAATCTATGCAAAGGCAGATCTCACCATTCTTCTTTCTCACAGGGACCAGGTTGGCAACCCACGTAGTGTGCCAGATTGGGAAGATTATCCAAGCTGACAATAGGTTTTCTACCTCCTGACGAATCAGAGGCTCTATCAGGGGGTTGACCGGTCTTTGCTTTTTCCAAAAGGGCTTAGCATCAGGTTTCAGGGGAATAGTATGGGTCATGATGGATGTGTCATATGTTTTCAAGTCTTCATAACCCTAGGCAATTACGTTGATGTATTCTCAGAGAATCACAAGAATCTTCTCCTTTTCCTCAGGTGAACAGGAGGTACCAATGTGAATTATCTTTTCCTCATCGGGGTGGCCGATGTTAACCTTTTTGAACTTTCCTCCCTCAGAGGAAGATGACACCTTCTCCTGGGCCCGAGGGTCCGAGTCAAAGATTTGTTCCAGCATAACCATCCCCTTTGGGATGGTGTTAGTAGGTAGGTCCATGATCCCATCATCTTCATCACCCTGCCCAGTATCTTCATGGTCTTGTTCTTCCATTATCTGGTTTTCAAAGACGCCAACATTCGCCATGAAGGCCAGGATATGCCGATCGTCTTCACAAACCTGAAAGTGGGTGACATTATCTGGAATGGATGGGGTAGGGACCATCTCAACTAAAATTTTTTGGATTCGCAAGCTGGCCATTGGCTCAAGTGTGCTGGCAGAAATGGCGAGGGTATCTGGAACATAGTTCCGTCACCGGGGAACGAGGTCAATGCCGAAGGCATCAAAATCTTCAATAAGGCTCCAAGCCCAGTTGTGGTATGCGGCCAGCCTTTTTTCATGACATGTGTATTGACTCTAGACTTGTTTAACAATCAAATCTGAATCACCCAGAGCCCAGAGGCGGGTGACACCTTTCCTCAACGCAAATAAGAGTCCAAGGACCAAAGCCTCGTACTCTATGACATTGTTTGTACAGTTAAACTGTAGTTTGTAGGATGCAAGGAAGGACTTCCCTTGTGGGTTGATCAGTTCTACCCCAGCCCCGCAGCCTTGTTTGGATCAGGACCTATCGAACTTAAGGGTCCATAATTCATTGTTCATAATCTGGGGCTGGGGAAGGGGAGTAGTCTTTCGATTATTGTTGGGGGATCTAGGAGGGGCTCCCTCCTGAACCAATGATGTGAATGTAGGATTTACCTTTGGAGGTGTTTGGATTTGGGATTCCCAGGGAGACGACACCAAAGGAGTGCATCCCATAGGAACACTGGGCCCTAGGGAATTAGTTCCATGTTGTTTATTCCGGAGGGTATTGAGGTGCCGGTTAGAAATCTAAAGGCAAGGTCCACACTCGAGCTCTGAATGTTTCTGATAGTGTACTCAGCACCAAGTGTCAGATAGGAGTGTGGTAAGGGCTATTGTGGCGCTTTGAGAGTCAATCTCAACTCTCATCTTTTCTTCTAGGTCCTAGGCTCTCTGCAGCACTGCGGGATCCTCTCCGGAGATGAAATCAAATGTTAAGATTTCAAAGGGTCGGTACACCCCCAGAGAAGTTTCAGAGAAAAAGACCTCATTGACCCTTCCAACCTCAGTAAGGGCCTGTTTCATCCGGGGTTCACTTTTGACCCAGATCTTATTTGATTCTCCTTCCCATGGAAGCCATAAATGAGTGAAGTCGGTCGAAAAGTATCCATTCAAGGACTTAGACCAATTTTGACTTAATAACATCCCGTAAGTTTCTGGGATGTCCACCACTTGGATGTCAATTATGCTGGCTATCTTGGGGTCCTGGATAAGCTGTATCCAAACATTCTTCAATTCCCCCACCATTTTTACAGCAGTCTTATCCAGTTGGATCACTACACCATTAGATGGGGTGGGATGGAATCCGAGCTTCTGACAAATGGACAAGGGCATGATGTTACCCGAAGCTCCGGAGTCTACTAGGCAATTGTGTATATTTTTGCCTTGGATATTCAGGCCTAGTAGAAAGGGAGGATCCTCATTGTTTCTCTGGAAGATGGCCACGTTAGCATCTTCAAATGAGACAGTCTTGGGCGGGCGGCTGACGGCTTCCAGGTTCCCCAAGAGCTTCAGAAGAGACTTCTTCTGCTCGGGACAGTTTAGCAAAACCTCCATCAAGGTCATGGAGGTGGTGGTCTGTTCTAATGCCTTCATAATGTCGAATCTTCCTCTCGGAAACTAGTGGTTTTACTCAGCTAGATCTTTTTCTTGATTAGAGCTAGGACCTTTTGAAGGAGCGGGTCGGTGAGTCATGTCATTCCAGGGAGGGGGAGTGTCTTTGATAGGAGGTGTGGGAATCTAAGCTGGTCCTTTAGCCACTTGACTCTGAGTATTATATGGAGTCTATGGGTTGGTAAAGGCATTGGCCTCGAAGGGCGAGATAGATTCATCCAAGAATCCCTGCAATTTATATTCTTCTTCATCTTCCCCAGAAGTTCCAAAGAAGATGGTGTCACAAGTGAAGGCACTATGGGTCGGCTCTTGGATAGGAGGCTCTAGAGGGGTGGTATCATGCGACTGTTGCCTGTCTAGCTAGGATATCATAATGACCTTTTCCAAGGTGGCACAATTTACCTTATTGTGTGAACCCATGTCATGCAATCTACACCAATTAGTCATGGGTTGGAAGTCTGCAACTGGTGTGAAGTGTGATGGTCCAGCACCATTTTGGTTGGCATTTTGGTTTGGAGATAGGCCTTTGGTGTTCGTATTATTATTCCATTGCTGTTGATTGGGCCTAGACCCGATGTTGAAGTTTCTTCCTCTGGCATTGTTATTTTGTTGGTCAAAAAAAATGTTTCCCCTCTGGGAATTTGAATTCTGGGGTGCGTAGGACCCCGCCTTCAGTTGACCCATGTCCATGGTCAAGGTAGACAACATTCGCCAGAGGGATTCAACCTCGGTGGTCAACTGAGTATTGGTGTCACAATGTGACAGTTGTTGTTGTTGGTTTCCTGGGAAGGTAGCAGTGTTAGCCAGAGTCGAGGGCGGTAATCCTCCAGTCGCGGATGACTGAAAGAAGGGCACTCTGAACGGTTGTGTCTGAGACTGTTGTGCCTGCTGTGACTGATTCCAAGGGAAAGTTTCCAGACCCAGAACCGCCTAGGTCTACGTTGGGTAAATGTACTAGGCCTGCTGGTCTATCAGGGGTGGCGGAGGATTCATCACCATCGAGGGGGCACCCATCGCCAGGTTGGGGTTATACCCCCCAGCATACATAGTTCCCCCGGGGATCATATTGAAGGGCGTACTCTGCCCAATCCTGCCCAGGGATTTGTTGAGGGCACGGGACAATTCTAAAGCTAGGTTGTAAACTTTTGACAAAGTGTCCCGGTCGCCCGCGGTGGTCATTCTCCAAAGGAGAGTGACAACGAAAGGGTCCATCACATTAAGATAGGTCTGTATGGTTACTTCTGGGGATGGAATAAAAGGGCCCGTGCACCGCTTCAGGGCGTGCTGGAACCTATGGTTGAATGCTGCAAGAGGTTCATTGGGTTCCTTCCTAATGGAGATGAACTAGATATGGGACTAGGCTGGGTCCACATGCACGCGAAAGGCGGCCAGGAAGGCATTTTCTATATCCTGCCAGCTATTTATGGAGTTGGCAGGAAGGTTAAGGTACCAGTTCAACTTGCCTTGTCCTAAAAACAAGGGAAACATCTGAGTCACAACATCTTCATGCTAGATCCTGTGTCAATTCATGGCATCCTTTTATGCCTGTAAATGATCTTCTGCGGTTTGGGAGCCTAAGTGCTCATATCATGGGCAGATCTTCTCCGGGTGAGAGGGTAAATCATTGATTGCGCCCAGAAAAGTTCCCATTGGGGACCCAGTGTTTCCAAAATATGCAGCCATATGGGGAACTAGATGTTGGGTAGTTCAGGCACTGGTTCCCGGGATTGCCTGGGAGGTTTGGGTATTCGGAGGTAGGCTAGACCCCCAGAAAATGGCGGCTGGTATGACTTTCGAGGTCTATTTCTTTCGAGCAGGAGGCTCGAGTTAGACAAACCTTTCGGGGTTCGGGGTAGACCTAAGGACTCTTTCAAATTTCACTGGGGAGAAAGATCCAATCCCGCTAAAGGCTTACCTCTTAAAACTATAACTCAGTGAACCCTCAAGAGGTATAAAATTAGAATCTCTGGAAGGGGGTGAGTTCATGCCCTCCTAGCACCAGTTTCTGTTGACAGGGTTTTGCTAACTGGGTTTGCCACTAGTCATAAGTTGTCACCGGGTACCAGAGGTACCGGCCAACTCTGCCTACAAAAGGTAGTCTGGGGAAAATAGATTCCCCAGGCCTTCAAGCACCTGGGTGTCAGGTCATGAGGGTGCGGGGCTCGATTGGGAGAGGTGACTATTTTCAAGGGGGATAGCTGGTTTCTTCAACTCATTTTCTCTGGAGATTCAACAAGGTAAGGTTTTCCCCTAGCATTCTACACTTAGCAAATAAAATGAAAAAGACCCTACAAGGTTAGAAACACTTCATCTAACTATAGTCATGTTGAAATATCCAAAACATCAATAATACTCTGACATACTACACTAAATACCGAAGAAATACACAACCAGCAGTTAGTATTTAATCAGTAGCAAGGGTAAGAAGGTCGTTGACCTATTTTAACATATCAGAGTAGAAGACATAAATAATATAAAACATAAAATACCATTACCTCAGAAGCAAGAATGCCAACAACATCATTGCATAGAATTCTTCATTCTTCATTAATGTCTCTTCCAGCAAGCACTGGTGTGATACAATGGTGGCTCCAGGGGAGCATCTAACTATTGAAAACCAGAATAATAGAGCATTGAGCTCTGCAACTAAAATGAGAAATTGCCTCTCTATTACTATGGACAACAAAATTATCAATTTCACCGACCCTTGGAAATGGGATGATCTGGCTATTTATACAACTCTCTTCTAACCCTAACCCTATTTTACATCATGTTTCAATAAAATATAATATCTGGGGGCCGGTACTACCTGCGCCACCTACAAAAGACCTTGAGACAGAATAGGCCTGTCATGTCAGAAGAATAAGACAAGAATATACAATGAAAGAATCAGCCTCGAGAAGAGAGCCAGGAAGAAGAGGGAAGAAAGTAGGTCCCCCAGAGATTGAGGCTACATGCCTCATAAATGGGAAATGCGGTGCCCTATCTCCAATGTGCTAGGTGTACCTCTGAGTGGTGCCTCGAGAAGACCATCCTATAAGAAAATCAACTGTTAAGTTGACCACCCCTTGATGTAGCCAACCACCTTCTGACAGTCTTTATTGACCGCTTCTGAAAGTGACCGGTCGGCCTCAGGGACCGGGACACGGATCACTTGAAAGAATACAAAATTTTGGATCCGGGACTCCGGGATCTGGGAACTTACGTCCCCAAAAGAATAAAGAATGCCCAATGTTAGAGTTTTCCTCGGCCTCCAGAGAAAGCTCAAGGTTTCTTATTATCATTGAAAGCCTGGAGGAGGCAGGAAATGCCATCTTCATCTACATCTTTTAGACTGGCCCTTCGGTACTTAGCCACTTCAATTTGTTCCCCCAGGTCTAGAAAATTCTCTTTAAACTCATTGACTATTCTTGCTGCGTCATGGCCACTAAGTATCATGTGAGTTAACTTTGTCATCTGGGCCCCATCTATCCCCTCCAGGGATTGATATTGGGACTTCATTATTTCATCAAAACTCTCCAAAACTGAATCTTCAGGGGTACATGTATCTGTGCTAAGGGGATCAACCCCGGAAGTCTTTATTACAAAAGACTTGTATAAATTGAAAGAATATTTTACTGCATTAACCTTATCCTGCAGAGACCCTACCAGTTGCTTGATTACCTCCAATGTGAGGTCAAGTCTAGAGTGCTGGGTTCTCACAAAATCAAA
Source organism: Thuja plicata (assembly GCA_018584345.1). Taxonomy (NCBI): domain Eukaryota; kingdom Viridiplantae; phylum Streptophyta; class Pinopsida; order Cupressales; family Cupressaceae; genus Thuja; species Thuja plicata. The sequence goes on along the minus strand of MU223332.1, from coordinate 4,097,166 downwards.
TGATTCATCCCCTGGAATTTAAGATTCAGAAATCATATCCTCTCCTAGGGTAAGGAGTTCTTCAAGCTCCACCTTCCATGCTTGATAATTCTTGGTATCACCCTCCCACAGGTCAATGAGAGTCTCCGCCTGGTGTATAACATGTCGGGCCACATATAAATCTGGGAGGGTGGATATCAGGAAATGTCGGGTGTTTCCTATTTGTAGGGCGACCCATTCATCCACTGCTTGGGCATTATTTTCCATAGTCCATAGGGAGTCTATGTCACTCTGCGGTAGATCTTCAGAGGTGGAGGTCTCCAGAGGAGTGGCATTGATAGGTCGAGCCAACTCAATGAGCAACCCCATAAGGTTTCCATTTTTTGCCTTTTCTGCTTTGAGCCTCTGGGCTTCTTTCTCATAACGGGCCTCTACTACCCTAGCTTCCTCCTTCAGCAAGTCGACCTCACCCTACTTTCCTCTTTTACCCAGTGGTACCTCTGCAATGTTATAATCTTCAGGGTCTGCAGTTTTTTCATTGGCGCCTGGGGGAGGTGTTTCCACAATGAAAACTGTTTCTCCGCCTAGCCCAGTTCGAAGAGTATGAACTGTCTGGGCTTTCTTGGCCTTTGGTGGGGCCTAAACTTGGGCCATCATCTCGGCCAGGGAGAGAGGAGTCATGGGAGTGGATGATGTTTTTCTTTTTCTTCTCTCTATCATCCATTGAGGCAGTAGGGGTGGCCTTCCTCCTAGAATTTTCTCACTTTATTCTCCCCCGGTGTCCTGTGGCTGTTGTTTCTCAGTGACATTGACCTCATCTGTCCCTCTCCCTGCATCCACTTCTTCTATAGCAACATTTTCTTCCTCAACTTCCATCTCCTCAGCCTTGTCCTCTGTATCAATTACTTGGTCTAGACTTTGGTAGGCTTCCTCGGGGATTTCTTCTTCATGTTGCTCTTCCCATTGTTTTTCTTGTTGTTCTTCTTCTACTGCCGGGGCTTCTTCCTCTGTTGGTACATCTTTAGGCAGTAGGGGAGGTGTTGGGCCAAGATTCAAAGTTTGGGCTGCGGTAATCACCTACCCAAAGGTTGTTCCCGGAAGTGGCCCTTGGAACGTGGCAGCTGGGGTTACGGTTATTCTCGTAGGTCTTGTTCCCCTAGCAAATGCCATTTTTTCACCTTGCCTTTGTTGGTCCACTCTCAGACCTTGCATCGCTTAAGCCCCAGAGGCAATCTCTAGCTCTGGCTCTTTTTTTTCTACCTACTTTTCTTATTCCTGTGCAGGTTCTTGTTTAGGAGCCCCTTGCTCTGCAGCTTCTTGTTCTGCCCCTGGGACTTCTGTCCCTGCTTGTCTATTGTCCCCCTGCAAGTTGCCGAATTCATCAGCCACAAATACATCATCAAATTTCCCTTGTGTAGGGGGACTAGATGGGACCTTAGCAGGCTCTTCTTCTTTCTCCAGCTCTGAGGAACTGGAAGAGAGGATTTCTACTTGTTGGGCTTGGGACGTTCCCAAGCCTGGCTCTGCCTTAGGCTTTTTATGGAGCCTTTTCTTTCTCTGGGTTACCAAGGGTGGCCCCACATCTCTTATTGCTGCCGCTTCCATGGGATCCACCCCCGTTTCCTTCACCATTAAGGCTGCCAATGACGGGGAGGAAGAGGGACGAAGTGGCCTGGCCATGAGCAGTGGAGTGGCCAACCATGTTATTAATTGCTCCCTCATCTGCTGGGAGGCTGCCACTAATTGTTTTATCTATTTTGTGATGGGGAATTATTATGCAGGAGCAGTTGTATCTATTTCTTTACCTTTATCATCTCTCTGCGAAGAAGTCCCGGCCCCCGGAGTCAACTTTGGTGCCGGCTGCAGAGTCAATTTTGGTGCCAGCTGGGCTGCTCAGCGGGTACTTCCAGGGCACACCTTCTTGAAATAGGCGTGAATTTTCTCGACCACCTCTCGAGTGAAGTCCTCAATTGTGGGCCCTTCCTGGGCATCCTAGTTTACTGGTGGGAGAGTCATTTTATCAATCCCCTTTGCCTTGTACTAGGGATCGATGGTGGGGGCAGTGTCTGAGAAGTCTGTCGGAAATCTCTGAAGCTTCAACTTTTGCATCATGTCGGCCGTCATTTTAAGGTAGTTCCTGCTCCGCACCTCCACATCATCTTGGAAATCTACCCAGAAGTCCTCCATATGGATGTGATGGGGCTCTAAAGCCCGGGGCAATGCTGTTGCTATCTTTCCATGCGGATCAAAAATTTTCTGCGCTAAGTAAAATTCTCCCAAGTTGTAACTTTTCAGTTCATTGTCTGCCTCTTTTGTGGCAGCCAAGCTGCATGTGTAGTTCTCACAGGTGATTGGGAATGGAATGTTGGGTTTTTTTTCAAGGCAAAGAGGGCATGCACCTCCATTATTTGCTTGCAATATTCCAAGAGTACAATCTTGTCCCCACAGTGTTTGGGCAACAAGTAGGGTTTCCCAGAGAAGTCGGTGACCCTAATGTGAGTGTGCTATTGGAACTGGATGTAATAATGTCCATAATTATGGACCAAATTCATCACCTCTGAGGATAGGCGGTATCCAACATCTCGGGTGGGTGTAAGCAGATGATAATAAATGAACGCGTCATTTACCTAACAAAAACTAGGGAAGCTGGCCTCCCATTGAACTTGTGGGAAATGGTCCCACGATGCCTTTTGTCCTGGGCCAATCTCGAGCACACCATCTGTAAGTAGGCTGTGGGTGTGGGGCCTCTACTGTGCTAGGGCCCTGAAAACATAGGAAGACATGTAAAATTTCTTCTTCCTGTTTAATTGCAGGAACTGGGAGTCGACGTGGTTGAAAATTATGGTCGCCCAGTCAAAGTATCCTCCCTTGGTAGAGATTTCGAGGAAGAAATAATACATCCATCTAGAAAACTCTTGGGTGGAGGGTTGCCCAAAGACCCGGGCCAATGCTATCATTCCCATCTGGATGCTCTCCTTGAACTCAGAGCGGGGAATCTCTATCTTCATTCTTTTTGGGTCCCTCTTTGGAGCCTTGAGCCAATCGGTATTCAGGTATACCCGGATGGCATCCTCCAGCTATGTGAACTGAGCCAAGGCATCAGTCCTTGTGACCACTGAGGCCTTATCAAATTATGGGATTCCCAGGCTTGCCTAGAATGTGACTGGGTCAACGGATACCAGAGGAGTAGGGTATCTCGTTGGTTCTACGGTCGCGAGCATAACAGCCCGAACAGAGGAGTTGTAGTTGGTGGGCAGTGTCAAGATAAGCTCTGGAGATTGCACAGAGTATGGCAAACAAGCCACCTTGAGGATTCTGGAGTCCCCGACGTTGATCGCTAGCTAGTCTCCAGCCTGTCACTAGATATACATTATTTTTACCAAGGCCTACATTTCTGTCCATGTTTTGACGCTGGTGTCGGTGATAAGTTTGACTTTGGACTCAATCTTTGAGCCCATGATGGCATTGTCCTGCATGAACTTCATGGTTAGGGGCAAATTTTCCAAGGCCTTCTCCATTTGGACTTTACGACCACCCTGGTGGCTGCCGCAGAAGGTAGCTCTAGACTTCCGGGTGGAGAGGATGCGAATGCTTCAGACATGTTTGGGAAATGATGGGAAATGAACTCTAAAAACCTGCAAGGCAAAGCGACCGTTAGAATATATTAATCAAAATAAATATTTTGGGGTCTGGAGATCTTACCACCATGATGCGTGCTTTCCCTAAAAAGTTAGTTTCATTCAAAAATAACCGAAAAGAAAACACATCACATAAACTTAAGATTTTGCTAAACATCTGGGTCTGGGGATTTTATCACACTTGGTAAGGACACAGGATCGATGATGGTAGGAGACCCAGAGCCTGGAGAAGTAACCGTTGGTGAGGACGTGTAAAAAGGCAAGTCATCAAGCCCACATGAGCGCCATGTGCGTAGGTATTAAATGGAAGTTATGGCGATGATGGCGGAGCCAACTGTCCGAACGCGCGAAAAGTGAAGGCCACTTGGTTGGAATTGATTGTGTGCATGGGACATAAATGAGGGTCTGATTGGTTTCACGAAAGAGAGAGAAAATCGCCTATTTGAAACTGACCAAGAGCCGGGTTTCAAACAGGTGGTTTTCTGCCTCAAAATGAGTTTACAGGCAGAAAATCAGTAACACGGGTGACTCGACCACCTTGTCAAGCCACCTGGAAGGATATACATGAAGGCTGAGGGATATATACATATAAATGGAGGGATATACAAAGACTATACATAGATATATACAAATATACAACGCAGAATGACGTCCGTAGGAAACCAGGCAATGCAGAGTATACACAACTATCTACATATTTTACAAACTGACCACTTCTGCACAGAGGGCGAACAACCCTCTAGCAGAGCTGACCCACCGACAGGCGGTAAAACCAGAAAATAGAAGACAGACAAAACAAAAATATGAAAAACAAAAGAAAGATGAAAGAAACACCAAACAAACCAGAAGAAAACAAAAGGCGGGAACAGGAACACCAACCTGAGAATGCCGAAGGGTGGAGGAAAGGAAAAAGTTACCACAGGGGCCCTGCAACAGCTTTAGCTTGTCAAATGGTCGCGACCGCCACCACAAAGCACCCATAATCGCCTGAAGATGATTGGAAGTGTTAAGCACTGATTATCACTAACTCTCTGCAAATTTCTCTGTTAATTGCTTTGAGATCGCTCTGTTAATCGCTCTGAGATCGCTCAAAAGTTTTAATCGCGGTAAATGTGAAAATGATAGCTAAGTGCTATTTATACCCGTGGTAAAAAGGGTAATCCTCCTTCTTTCGGCAATCTCTGGACAAGCAAACCTCTGTACCCCGGGCTCGGGGATTCCCTACAAAGATAACCTTTTGGCATAATGGCGAAGAATCCCAGAGTCCAGAATCTAGTTTCCAACGAAGAATGACCTCCGGGACTGGAGGTCGAAGGCGAGAAACCAAACAAGTGAAATACAACAATGGGGGAGAAAACTCCAGAGAAAGAAAAACAAAAGGAAAAGACAAGGCAAAGCCGCAAGCAAAAACAAACAAAGAGAAAAAAAGGGGGGACCCAACATTTTGCACACAAAATGTAGGGACGGGGATCCAGGGCATAACACAAGGAACACTATCCAATCTACTAAATTGATAGAACTTATGTGCTTTTACTCTTACTCCAAAATCAAGTTCTAAGTCTTTAATTGTAGAGATAGTCATACCTCTATTGTTCCATACAGCTCCAGTGTTCAGAGTAATTTCCTCTTTGCTGCTATCTCTCAGTGTCCATTTTCCATTAACTACAAGATATCCAATCACTCGATGAATCATTTTTTTACTAATCTTGACTAGTCCATTATCCAACCACATACACATATCATGAACTCAACTAAGAATAACCTTAATCCATTTGTCTTTGAAACCTTTTGGAAAATCTAGGTCCTGATTTAACCCTTTGTCAGCTAAATGTTTGAATTCTCCCTTCAGAACTCCATCAACACACAATTTTCTATAGGATTTCCTCAATTCACTATCACCTACTTCACCAATCTTAACCATGTAACATGATCAAATATCATGGATCATAAGTACCTTGGGTGGAATGGATGAGAGAGCTCCAGTCAAATCACTCTGAATTGCACTTTCAGGAATGGCTCAAAAGTTGAGAGGTGCACATTCATCACTCTATACTAACTAAATTTGTTCTTGTTCTCCTTCCATACTTTTAGCTGGTGCAGAAGAGCTTGCAGCCATAATCTTGAAATTAGGGTTCAAAAGATGAAGAATAGAGTACCTCGGAAAGTAGCACTTCGTACTATTCACCTTAGGATTTCCGACGGCACGCTAACAAAATCTTTGATGCTAACTTCATTAAGATCAATTCTACAATTACTTCAATCACTCAGTAAACAGTGAAAATCACAAGGTAAAAATGAAGAATAAACAGTTCATCCTTTATAGATTTTGAAAGGTCAAGGTAGGTAAGCAATAAATTTTCTACCTGTTGAGTTAGTGCAAGCCAGCTATCCTCGGCTTTCTAACACAACTTGCATCCCACTCGGCTTACTAAACTTGGCCATCACAGAACTTACTTGGCCAACAAACTTGGCACACACTAAAGAACTCGGCCTTAGTGTCCACAATTGGTGCTCGGCACCTATAGTGCAATTAGCTCTTCTTGGCATTTGTCTTCAAAATGTCTCCTGGTGCATCTTAACATATGCAAATATGGACTTTGGTACATTTCATGTTAGGAACTGATGTAAGATAAGAATTTTTAGATGCAAATCCTTACATACCTCTTTTTCTTAGTTGGGGATGATGTGATCATCTGATCCATTGGATTGGGTGACCTCAACTTCACTAGCTTCACTACTGCGTGGTTCAGACTTCTTAACTCATGTCTGGTTCATTTGTGCTCTAATCTTCTCAATAGTAGGAGCAGGTACCCTAGTCTTATAATCTTTCCTTATATGACCAATTTTCAGACAACTGTGACAAACTAGGCTTCCATTCATCCAACTTTTAAACTTTCCTCTTAAATGTGTCCTTATGCAATTTTCTAGAACATGTCCATACTCACCACAGTAATGACAACTATGTCATGCGTTGTAGTCCCACTTGTAAGTATTGCCTTTTCTTGGTGATTTCTCTTGTGCCTTTGATGTCCATTATTGTTTACCTTTAGATCTGCAATCTTGTGCTCTATGACCATATTTCTGACAGTTATAGAAATTACCATTGAGTCTAGGGGTGTTGCTTGCCTTTGTCTTACATTCACGTGCTTGATGTCCAAACGTATTACAGTTAAAGCACTAACCATTAAAGTTAGTTTTAGGATTGAAATTACCATTCTTTCTTCAGAAAATGTTTGATGGATGACCTCGTTTCCCACAGTGGTGGCAAATAGGTTTGTTGTTTCTTGGCTTTGCATACCTTCTTTCACCTGTCTTAGATGATTCTCCTTCTTCAGTGGTTTTTGTAACACCCCAAAATTGGCATCTTGCAACTCTAACCAATTTTGTTGCATTTGTCATTCTTCTAAATCATCAAAGTCCTATCGTACTAAGCAATTCTGAGTTTTCATTGACTCTACTCGACCTGAGTGTCAAATGTAGAAAATCCTAAATCTGTATTAATCATACATCATAATTAATTCCTAAATATCTATTTAGCTAAACCAACCTTATGATCGAATTAATTTAATTAATAAAGTCCTAGCACTTTAATTAAATTAAATTCACCCTCTTTAGCTGAGACACATGAAAAAGGAATTAAATAATATTTAATTATTAAATAAATATCCTCTTTTCAATAATTGAATTTAATTATTCAGAAAAATTGAGAAAAAGCAATTATGAGGTCATATTTATTTAATTAATTGGATATTCTCTCAAAAATCTTATTTCTATTCAGAAATGGAAACTTTGAATTAATTGTGTTTTAAAGAGAAATAAAACAATTAA
>MU223332.1:4053041-4085139 GCA_018584345.1 Thuja plicata | reverse complement strand
ACTAATAGGGAATCTGTTGAAATCCTTGAAGATAAACTAAAAGAAATGGAAAAGAACTTGACTCTCAAAGAAACTGATATGGGAGGATATCAGATTGGACCAGTATTATCCATCACATCTTTTCCTTCATCTCCCCATTCTTTTGGGAGACCTTCTGAGAAAACTAAGCCTTCTACGGCTTCCCCTCCAATGAAGTATGGTGGTACCTTTGTACAAGCCACCGTACCATTAGAAGAAGAAGCTAAAGACAGAGACATCAAGGCTTGGATTTACAAAGGAGAAGACAACTTTGAAAGCATTCCTCCTTATGACATGAAAACTGAGAATTATGGCAAGGGCTTATCTATTATGCAATGCTTCGTCTATAAAGGGGATGGCCCCATAGGTGCAAATCATAAGGGTTTGATTGCACCACTTGAAGCTATTGGTCGTAGGACACATGACTCTACAGGTATAGGCTTCCAAAAACTCACATTCCAATTGGGAATAAATAAGTTTGTACCTAGAGAAGACAAGCAACCAATCTTCAAGGAAACACCTCAAATTGCAGAACCTGAAGACAACTCCGATGAGGATATGTTTCCTTATCCTATTCCACCAGACCTGGCAGCATTCTTTGCTGAACCAGACAGCTTTGTACCATGTGTTAGTACTGTAGACACTGACAGTGATTCCAACACTACTATTTCACTCACTCCATTAACTTATGAAGAGTGGAAAGCAGTCTTTCCTCCAAATCCTGATCATCCAGGTGATGTATACATACCCCCGCACTTTCAAGAGCGGTATGATCAAGAATTCTGGTCACTTCTTCTTACACAAGAAGCAAGTGATGATACAAACACTACTAAGGTATCTGGGTCTAAAGGTACTCATTTGACCATAGCAGAAGTTCTAGGCAGATCTCATCCCAACTGGGGACAAAGAGTTGATTTTACTCACGTCCTGGACATGAGAGCTAACGATGAAACAGACTCTCATGAATACGAGTTTGACAGCTTATCCTATGCCACTTCTGACAGAGATACAGATACACCAAATGCATATGAAAACCTTCTCAAAGTAGGTGAAGGGTCTAGTGTAGGGCCACATGAGTCTGACTCTCTATGTGTTGACGTGTGGTCTACTACGGTCGTTAGGGATCAAAGGAATTCTAATATACCTTTGGAAGAGATTTCTTTGGGTCTCAACTTACTTGTACATGCCTTTGATGACTATATCGTGAATGCACTTGAACCCATTGCTCCCCTTTCCCTCAGCCATCCTGAGCTTATAGACTGGAACTCCACTTCGCCATCCAATGAAGTCCTTATGTTCCAGAATGATTATGCTCTTGCTTGTTACCTACATGCTGTCAAACCTGTAACATCTCCTACCAGTGAAGCAAGTGTCAACATGACTGAGGCTGATATCAAGTATCTTAGTCACAAAAAAAAAAGAAAAAAAAAAAAGTGCTTTGATGGTGAAAACCACCTGGTGGCAGTGTCAGAGACAAAAATAGTCAAAATAAATGACGTATCCAAGGGTGAAAACCTCTCTGAGGTACCCAAGGATGAGATACTTGATACGCTTCCTAGTCATTTTTAGGAAAGATCATCTGTCCTTATTGAACCAACTCAACCTATCAACTTGGGTACAGAGGCAGAACCACAAATCATTCACTTGGCACAATCCTTATCAGCGGCTAAAAGAGAGTAATTCATCACATTCTTCAGAAAGAAAAAGATTAACTTTGCATGGAAGTATTCAGATATGCCTAGATTAGACCCTAATCTAATCATTCATCATCTATCCATCGCACCAGGTGTTAATCCTGTCAAGCAAAAACTTTGCAAGATGCATCCACACGTAGCTCTACTTGTTAAAGCTGAGTTAGAGAAATTGATCAAAGCAGTGTTTATCAGAGTCATTGACTATGCAGAATGGATCTCTAATATTGTTCCAGTGTCCAAACATGACAAATCTATCAGAGTCTACACAAATTTCAGAGACCTAAATTTGGCATGTCCGAAGGATGACTTCCCATTACTAAACATCGATATGATTGTAGATATAATAGCTGGATATGAAATGCACTCATTAATGGATGGTTTCTCTGGTTATAACCAAATAAATATTGCACCAGAGGACCAAGAGAAAATAGCTTTCACATGTGCTAGGGGCACCTTCTGTTGGAATATCATGCCCTTCGGACTCAAAAATGCTGGAGCGACATATCAGAGAGCAGTTACCACTATATTCCGTGATATGATGCATAAAACTATGGAGGATTACGTGGATGACACTTTGGCTAAGAGTATGCATCGCAACAAACATCTTGCTGATTTGGGACCTATCCTAGACCGCATGGAACAGTTCAGTCTCAGACTTAATCCTAAGAAATGCGCCTTTGGCATAACATTTGGTAAGCTACATGGCTATATCATATTTTCCAAGGGCATCGAAGTGGATCCTGCAAAGGTACAAGCTATTCTAGAAATGCCGCCACCTAAGAATATCAGACAAATGAGAGGACTTCAAGGCCACCTACAGTCTATCCGATGTTTCATCTCTCAACTGGTGGATAAGTCACAACCATTTACCAAGACTCTACACAAAGGTGTGACTTACCAATGCACTAAAGAATGTGATGAAGGGTTCACGCAAATCAAGTAGTATCTTGCTAACCCGCCTATCTTGATGCCTCCCATTCATGGGAAGCCACTTATACTCTACATATCTGCTACGGACACATCATTGGGTATCCTATTGGCCCAAGAAGACCAGCACAAGAAAGAAAGATCTATTTACTACATCAGTCAGACTCTGGTCTCTGTTATGCCCTGCATCCCCATCCCTACATTTTGTGTGCAAAATGTTGGGTCCCCCTTTTGCTTTGCTTTTTGCTGTGGCTTTGCCTTGTCTTTCTTTTCCTTTTTGCTTTCTTTCTCCGGGGTTTTCTTCCCAGGTGTGTGTTGTTTTCTTGTTTTGTTTTTCCCCTCTGGGATCCCGGATCCCAGAGGTCGTCTTTTGTAGGAAGCTGGATTTTGGACTCTGAAATTTTTTTGCGATGACCTAATTCTTAAGAACATCATCGTAAGGAATCCCCGGGCCCGAAGTCCGAAGGTTGCGCCTAACCTAAAATCTCCAGAAGGAGGAGGATTACTTTTTCACTACGGGTATAAATAGACTTACCTGTCATTTTCACACTTACCACGACTAAAACCTTCGAGCACTTAGAGCGAAATAGAGCATTTTTGAAGTGATTAACAGAGCATTTACTGAGAATTTGTGATAATCAGAGCTTAACACCTTCCGTTGTTCTCAGACATACGCAAGTGCTTCATGGTGGTGATCTTGGCAGCTTAACGCCTCACGTTGTTGCAGAGTTCTCTCGGTAATCCCTCCTTTCCTCCGCCTTCTACATTTTCAGGTTGGTGTTTCTCCTTTCCTCTTCTCTGTCTCGCTTTCATTTTTTGGTTTGTCTCTATTTTTTCTTGGTTTCAATTTCATTTTTCTTTGTTTCTTTGTCGTGTTCATTCTTTTGTCTTCTAATTTTGCCGCCCGTTGGTGGGTCAGCTCTGCCAGGAGGTTGTCCGCCTTTTATGCAGAGGTTGTTTTTCTGTAAATTCTGTAAGTAGCATGTAAATAATGTAAATGGTTGTATGTATTTGTTTCTGCCTTGTTTGGTTTTCCCGTGGGGGTCGTCCGTGTGTATATTCATGTATATATGTATATATCTATAGATAACCCTTGTATATCTCCTCCTTTCCATGTATATACCCCTCGGCTCTATGTATATCCTTCAGGGTGGCTCGACAAGCTGGTCGAGTCACCTTTGCTTTTAGTTTTTTGCCTCCAAGCTGGCTTTGAGGTAGAAAACCACCTGTTTGAAACTCGGCTCTCGGTCGGTTTCAAATAGGAAATTTTCTCTCTCCTCCACCAAGGCTGTCAGAGCCTCATTTTTTTCCCATGCACACAATTACTTCTGGCCAAGTGGCTTTCCCTTTTCGTGCGTTCAAACAGTTGGCTCCGCCGCCAGTGCCATCACATCCATTCAATACCAGTGCACATGGCGTCCATGTGGACCTGCCTCCACATTCTTCTTTGCTAACGGTCATTTCTCTGGGCCTCAGGCCTCTTTCCACCATTCGTCTTATGTCTTCAAGTGTGATAAAATTTCCCAGACCCGGAGATATAATGAAAATCGTAAGTTTGTGTTTTCTTTTCAGATACTTATGCGTAAAACTAACTTTTCAGGAAAAGCGAAGGGCACGGTGGTTAGATCTTCGGACCCCGGAGTTACTATTTTATTTTGATAAATATGTTCTGACGGTTGCTTTATCTCGCAGGTCTTGATTTCATTTTACAAACATGTCTGAGGCATCTGCATCATCTCCTCCCTGAAGTCTGGAGTTGTCATCCACAACCGAGACCAGGGCAGCGGCAAAGTCAAAATTAGAAAAGGCCCTGGAAAAGCTGCCGCTCACCATGAAGTTTGTGCAGGATGAGGAGATTGTGGGCTCAAAGATTGAGTCCAAGGTAAAATTGATGACCGACGCCAGTGTCGGGACCTAGGCAGAAATGCAGGCCCTGGTAAAGATAATGCATATCCAGCAACAGCCTGGAGACAAAATTGCAACCAACGTCGGAGGTTCCGGAATCCTCCGGGCAGCTTGCTTCCCATGCTCCGTGCAGTCTTTGGAGCTTGTACTAACCCTGGCTGCCAACTACAACTCTTCTGTCCGGGCTGTTATGTTAGCAGCTGCAGAACCTATGGGATTCCCCACTCCACTAGTGTCCCTTGACCCAGTTACTTTCCAAGTAGGCCTGGGTATCCTGCAATTTGATAGGGCCTTAGTGGTCACAAGGACCAATGCCTTGAAACAATTCAATCAACTGGAGGATGCTGCCCGAGTGTATATGAACACCAACTGGCTCAAGGTCCCAAAGAGGGACCCAAAAAGAATGAAGATAGATATCCCCTGCTCTGAATTCAAGGAAAGCATCCAAATGGGGATGATAGCATTGGCCCGGGTATTTGGGCAACCCTCCGCCCAGGAATTTGCAAAATGGATGTACTATTTCCTACTGGGCATCTCCACTAAAGGAGAATTCTTTGACTGGGTGACAATAATCTCCAATCATGTCGACTCCTAGTTCCTGCAATTGAATGAGAAGAAGTTCTACATGACTTCTTACATTTTCTAGGCTTTGGCCCAACAGAGGCCCCACTCTAATGGCCTGCTTACAAATGGCGTTCTCAGGATTGGCCCAGGATAGAAAGAACCTTGGGACCATTTCCCACAGATTCAATGGGAGGCCAACTTCCCCAGTTACTGCCGGGTAAATGACTCCTTCGTTTACTACCATCTGCTCACACCTACCCGGGATGCCGGATACCGCCTGTCTACTGAGGTGATGAAATTAGTTAGTAGTTATGGGCACTAATACATTCAATTCCAGTAGCATACATACATTAGGGTCGCCGACTTCTTTAAGAAACCCTACTTGTTACCAAAGCATTGTGGAGACAAGATCGTGTTGCTGAAATATTGCCGGCAGATGATGGAGCTACATACCCTCTTGGCCCACAAGAAGGTCCCCAACGTTTCATTCCCAATCTCCTGTGGGTACTACACCTACAATCTGGCCACCACGAAGGAGGCAGATAATGAATTGAAATGTTATAACTTGCATGAATTTTATCTGGCGTGAAGAAATTTTGATCCGCATGGAAGAATTGCAACGGCACTGCCCCAGGCTTCAGAGCCCCACCACGCACACATGGAAGACTTCTGGGCAGATCGCCAGGATGACATGGATGTGTGCAGCTGACATTATGATAGAATGATGGCCGGAATGATGCAGGAGCTAAAGCTCTGGAGGTTCCCGATGGGCTTCTCAGACGATGCCCCCACCATAGATCCCCAGTACAAAGAAAAGGGGATTGACAAAATGCCACTGCCGGCAATGAATTGGGCCACCCAGGAGGAGCACACTATTGAGGACTTCACTTGAGAAGTAGTCAAGTGAAGTCATGCCTATTTTAAGAAGGTGTGCCCCAAGAGTCTGCACCTAGCCTCCAGACCGGTACCAAAATTGACACCGCCGCCGGTACCAAAATTGACTCCAGGGGCCAGGACTTCTGCACAAGTCACAGACAAAGGAAAGGGGATAGAAACAAATCCCCCCACGTAGCAAGTCCCCATTCAGGAGAAAATTAAGCAATCTATAGCAGCCTCCCAGAAAATGAGGGAGCAGTTGATCACAAGGCTCGCCACTCCCCCGCCAATGGCCGGACCAATTCTTCCTCCTTCCTCCCCATCGCTGGCAGCCTTAATGGTGAAGGCGACGAGGGTGGATCCTACGGAGGCAGCAGCAATAGCTGATGCGGGGCTGCCTCTAATCACCTGGAGGAAGAGAAAGCACATCAAACAGCCTAAGGCAGAACCAGCGCCAAGGGCTTCCCTCCCCAAGGAAGTAGAAATCCTTTCTTCCAGTTCCCCGAAACTGGAGAAAGAGGCAGAACAAACAGAGGACCCAGCCAGTCCCCCTCCAGAGGAGGAGTTTGACGTATTTGTAGCCGATGAGTTCGGAAATCTACAAGGGGACAATACATAAGTGGAGACGGAAGTCCCGGAGAAAGAATAAGAGGTTGTGGATCCAGAGGACCTGGAATTAGAAGCTGCAGAATAAGAAGAGCAGCAAATAGAGGAAAAGAGGCTAGAATCAGAGGTTATCTCTGGGGCCCCAGGAATAGAAGGTCCGGGAGTGGACCAATAGCCACCAACTGAACAGATGGCATCCGCTAGGGAACCCAGACCCAGACCTTCGGGATCAACTGTAACCCCAGCCGCCGTGTTCCCAAGGCCACTCCCGGGGGCACCCTTCAGGCAGGTAATCACAGTGGCTCAAACTCTGAATCTTAGCTCAATACTGCCCCTACTACCAACAGATGAGGAGGAAGAAGAAAATCAACATGAAGAAGAAATCTCCGAGGAAGCCGACCAGGGTCTAGACACATCAATTGACATCCGGGACCAGGCTGAGGAAATAGAAATTGAAAAGAATGTTGCTGAAGAAGAGGTTTCGGCAGGGAGAGAAACAGAAGAAGTACATATTGAAAAGGAGCAGCCACCACCGGTCACCAGGAGAGAATCTGAAGAACAAACTCTGGCAGGAAGGCCACCTCTCCCACCTCCATAGCTGGCAGAAAATAGGAAAAGAAAAGCCCAATTTTCTCTGACAGTCCCTCTCTCCCTGGCCAAAATGATGGCCTTAACTCAAGCCCCGCCTAAAGCAAAGAAGGCCTGGATAGTTCATACCCTTCAAACTGGGCCGAGCAGAGAAACAGTTACAGTAGTGGCAACGCCTCCCCCAGACGCCGATGAAGCGATCGCGGATCCTGCAGATTATAATATCGCAGAGGTATCCTTGGGAAAAAGAGGGAAGTAGGGCGAAGTAGACCTTCTAAAGGAGGCAGCAAGGGCAGTGGAGGCCCGATATGAAAAGGAGGCCCAGAGGTTCAAAGTGGAGAAAGAGAAAAATGCAAACCTTATGGGGTTGCTTGTCGAGCTGGCCCGACCCATCAACGCCGCCCCTCCACAGACCTCCACATCAGAGGAATTACCGTAGAGCGACATAGACTCCCTGTGAGTAATGAAAAAGAAGACCTAGGCAGTAGACGAATGGGTCACTCTACAGATAGGAAACACCCAGCATTTCCTAGCGGCCACTCTCCCAGATTTATATACAGCCCAACAGATTATTTACCAGGCAGAAGCACTGATTGAGTAGTGGGAGAGTGACACCAAGAATTACCAGGCGTGGAAGGTAGAGCTCGAAGAGCTCCTCACCCTGGGGGAAGACATAATTTCTGAATCCGGAATTCTGGGTGAGGAATCATTTGATTTCATAAGGGCTCAGTACTCCAGACTGGACGTCACATTGGAGGTAACCAAGCAACTGGTAGAGTCCTTACAGGAAAAGGTAAACACAGTGAAGTATTCTTCTAATCTGTACAATTCATTTATAATAAAGGCTTCTGGGGTTGATTCCCTTGGTACAAATACTTATACCTCTGAGGAGTCAGTTTTGGAGAATTTTGATGAAATGATGGCATCTCGGTATCAATCCCCGGAGGGGATGGATGGGGCCCAAATGGCGAAACTGACCAAAATGATGCTTAAAGGCCATGATGCCACAAGGATGGCAAGTGAGTTCAGAAATAATATTCTGGACCTGGGGGAACAAGTTGAAGTGGATAGGCACAGAAGGGCTAGCCTAAGAAAGATTGATGAAGATGACATTTTCCGCATCCTTCAGGCCTTCAACGATAATAAACAGCCTTGAGCGTTCTCCGGGAACCGGGAAGACTTGAGTTTCAAGCATTATTTATTCTTTTGGGGACATAAGTTCCCAGATCTCGGAGTTTTGGATCCAAAATTTTGTATTCTTTAAAGTGATCTGTGTCTCGGTCCCCGAGACCGACCGGTCACTTTCAGAGGCAGTTAATAAAAACTGTCAGAGGGTAGTTGGGCGCATCAAGAGGCATTGGCTTGGCAGTTGGTTTCTGACAGGGTGGTCTTCTCAAGGTGTCATTCAAAGGTACACCTAGCACATTGGAGACAGGGCGCCGCATTTCCCATTTATGAGGCATGTAGCCTCGGTCCCCGGGGGACCTACTCCCTTCTTTCGTCTCTCTGGCCCTCTTCCCAAGGCTGATTCTTTTGATGTATATTCTTGTCTTCTTCTTCTGACATGGTAGACCTATTCTGTCTCTAGGTCTTTTGTAGGGTGGCGCAGGTAGTACCGGCCCCCAGATATTGTATTTTATTGAAACATAGTAAAATAGGGTTAGGGTTAGAGAGTTGTATAAGTAGGCAAATCGACCCATTTCCAAGGGTCAGCAAAATTGATGATTTTATTGTCCGTAAGAAATAGCAAAGCGATTTTTGGTTTTAGTTGCAGATCTCAATGCTCCATTATTCTGTTCTTGGTAGTAAGATGCTCCCCTGGAGCCACTATTGTATCACGCACCAGTGCTTGCTGGACTAAATTTTAATGAAGAAGGAAGGATTCTTGGCAATGATGTTGTTGGCGTCCCTGCTTCTGAGTTAATGGTATTTCATGTTTTAATGTTCTACATGTCCTCTACTCTAATATGTTAAAGTAGATTAACGACCTCATTATTTTCGCTACTGATAAAATGCTAACTGATGGTTGTGTATTTCTTCGGTATTTAGTGTAGTCTTTCAGAGTATTGTTGATGTTCCAGACATTTCAGCATGACTGTAGTTAGATAAATGTTTCTAACCCTGCAAGATCTTTTTTTGTTTTATTCGCTAAGTGTAGAATGCTCCAGGAAACCCTTACTATTCTGAATCTCTGGGAGAATGAGTTGAAGTAACCAGCTATCCCCCTCAAAAATAGTCACCTCTCCCAACCGATCCCTGCATCGTCGTGACCCGACACCCAGGTGCTTGAAGGCCCGGAGGATTTATTTTCCCTGGACAACCTTTGCAGGAAGAGTTGGTCGATTTCCCCAGAACCCGGTGACAACTTATGACTGTTGGCGGACCTGGTCAGCAAAACCCCGTCAATAGAAACTGGCGCTAGAAGGAGGGCATGAACTCATCCCCCTCTTAAGATTCTGATTTTACACCTCCTGAGGGTTCCCCGAGTTGTAGTTTTAGGAGACAAGCCTTTAGTGGGATTGGGTCCTTTTCCCCAGCTAAATTTGAAAGAGTCCTTAGGTCTGCCCCGAACCTTGGAAGGTTTGTCAAACTCGAGCCTCCTCGAAAGAAACGGACGTCGAAAGTCCTACCAGCCACTTTTGTCTGGGGATCTACCATACCCCTGAATACTCAAACTCCCTAGACGGTCCCGGGAACCAGTACCCACAATACCCAACATATAGTTCCCCTGATGGCTGCATATTTCAGAAATATCGGGTCCCTAATGGGCACTTTTCTGGGCGAAATCAATGATTTACCCTCCCACCCGGAGAAGATTTTCCCACGATATGAGCACTTAGGCTCACGGACCGCAGAAGAACATTTACAGGCATACAAAGATGCCATGAACCGACGCCGGATCCAGCATGAGGATGTTGTGACCCGCATGTTTCCCCTGTCCTTAGGACAAAGTGAGTTGAACTGGTACCTAAACCTTCCCGCCAACTCCATCAACACTTGGCAGGATATGGAGGACGCCTTCTTGGCTGCCTTTCGCGTACATATGGACCCAGCTTGGTCCCACAGCTAGTTCATCTCCATTCAGAAGGAACCTAATGAACCTCTTGCAGCATTCAATCATAGGTTCCAGCGTGCCCTGAAGAGGTGCATAGGCCCTTTTGTCCCATCGCCAGATGTTACCATACAGACATATCTCAATGCGATGGACCCTTTCGTTGCCACCCTCCTTTGGAGAACAACCGCCCTAGGCGACCGGGATACTTTGGAAAAAGTCTACAACCTGGCCTTAGATTTGTCCCGCAGTCTCAACAAATCCCCGGGTGGGATTGGGCAGAACACGCCTTTTAATATGATCCCCGACAGAACTACTTATGCCGGGGGTTACAATCCCAATCTGGCAATAGGGACCCCTCGATGGCGGTGAATCCCCCGCCACCTTTGATAGACCAATAGGCACGATATGTTTACCCCTCCTAGACCCAGATGACACCGAGTCCAGAAGTCTTCCCTTGGAATCAGCCACAGCAGACACAACAGACTCAAACACAACCATCCGGAGTGCCCTTCTTCCAATCGTCCGCGGCTGGAGGATTTCTGCCCTCGACTCCGGTTAATCCTGCTGCTTTCCCGGGAAGCCAACAACAGCCACAACCATCCCATTGTGATGCTAACACTTAGTTGACTGTCGAGGTTGAATCCCTCCAGCGGATGCTATCCACTCTGACCATGGACATGGGTCAGCTGAAGGCGGGATCCTACGCACCCCAGACCTCAAATTTCTAGAGAGGGAATATCTTCTCCGGCCAACGAAACAACAACGTTGGGGGAAGAAACTTCAACAATGGGCCTAGGCCCAACCGACAACAATGGAATAATAACGCTAACACCGGAGGCCCACCTCCGAACCAAAATACCAACCAAAATGGTGCTGGACCATCCCATTTTACGCCAGTCGCAGACTTCCAGCCCATGACCAACAGGTGTAGACTACACGATAGAGGTTCGTACAATGAGGTGAATTGCGCCACTTTGGATAAAGTCATAATGATCTCCCAACTGGACAGGCAACAATCGCACGATACCGCTCCCCCAGAGCCTCCTGTCCAGGAAATGACCCATAGTGCCTTCACCTATGATACCATCTTCTTTGAAACTTCCGGGGAAGATGAAGAAGAATTTGAACTACAGGGATTCTTTGATGAATCCATTTCGCCCTTCGAGGCCAATGCCTTTACTAACCCACAGGCTCCATACAATACCCAGAGCCAGGCGGGTAAAGGACCAGCTTACATGCCTATACCTCCTACCAAAGATACTCCTCCTCCCCGGAGTAATGCAATTGATCGACCCGTCCCTCCAAAAGGTCCTAGCTCTAACTAAGAAAAAGATCTCACAGAGGAAAATCACCAGTTCCCGGGAGGAAGATTCAACATCACGAAGGCGTTAGAGCAGACCACCACCTCCATGACCTTGATGGAGGTTTTGCTAAATTTTCCCAAGCAGAAGAAGTCCCTTCTGAAGATCTTAGGGAACCCGGAAGAAGTTAGCCGCCCACCCAAAACCGTCTCTTTCAAAGATGCTAATGCAGCTGTCTTTCGGGGAAATAATGAGGATCCTCCCTTCCTGCTAGGCCTGAACATCTATGGAAAGAATATACACAACTACTTAGTAGACTCCGGAGCTTCGGGTAACATCATGCCCTTATCCATTTGTCAAAAGCTCGAACTCCACCCCACCCCGTCTAATGGTGCAGTGATCCAAATGGATAAGACTGCTCTAAAAATGGTAGGGGAATTGAAAAACATCCAGATACATCTTATCCAGGACCCTAGGATAGCCAGCATCATTGACATCCAAGTGGTGGACATCCCAGAGACTTACGCCATGTTACTAAGTCAGAATTGGTCTAAGTCCTTAAATGGATACTTTTCGACCGACTTCACCAACTTATGGCTTCTGTGAGAAGGAGAATCCAATCAGATCCAGGTCAAAAGTGAACCTCGGATGAAATAGGCCCTTACCAAAGTTGGAAAGGTCAACGAAGTCCTTTTCTCTGAGACTTCTCTGGGGGTGTACCGACCTCTTGAAATCTTAACATTTGATTTCATCCCTGGAGAGGATCCCGTAGTATTGCAAAGAGCACAAGACTTGGAAGAAAAGGTGAGAGTTGAAGTTAACTCTCAGGGCCCCATAGCGACCCTTGCCACACTCCTATCCGGCATGTGGTGCCGAGTGCATTACCAAAAATATTCAGAGCACGAGTGTGAGCCATGCCTATCAATTGCTATCCGGCAACTTGATATCTTCTGGAGTAAACATACAACTGATTCCCTGAGACCCAGTACTTCTACGAGATGCACTCCTTTTGTGCCATCCCCTGGGGAATCACCAATCGAAACTCCTCTAGGGATAAATTCCACTTTTACATCGGTTGTTCGGGAGAAAATCCCCAAGTCTCCCAGCGATAATCTAAAGAAAACTCCCCCTCCCCAGCCCTAGATTACAAATAATGACTTATGGACCCTTAAGTTCAATGGGTCCCGATCCAAACAGGGCTGTGGGGCCGAGGTAGAATTAATCAACCCACAGGGGAAATCCTTTCTCGCGTCTTACAGGTTGTAGTTTAACTGTACAAACAATGTCAC
Organism: Thuja plicata; assembly: GCA_018584345.1. Classification (NCBI taxonomy): domain Eukaryota; kingdom Viridiplantae; phylum Streptophyta; class Pinopsida; order Cupressales; family Cupressaceae; genus Thuja; species Thuja plicata. Next base: position 4,072,316 of record MU223332.1, on the reverse strand, counting down.
AGAGTACGAGGCCTTGGTCCTTAGACTCCTATTCGCACTAAGGAAAGGTATCACCCACCTCTGGGCTCTGGGTGATTCAGATTTGGTTGTTAAACAAGTCCGGAGTCAATATACATGTCATGACAAAAGGCTGGCCGCATACCACAACCGGGCTTGGAGCCTTATCAAAGATTTCGATGCCTTTGGCATTGACCTTATTCCCCGGCGATGGAACTATGTCCCGGAGGCCCTAGCCATTTCTGCCAGCACACTTGAGCTGATGGCCGGCTCACGAGTTTGAAGATTTTTAGTTGAGATGGTCCCCACCCCCTCCATTCCAGACAATATTACTCACTTTCAGGTTTTTGAGGACGATCAACATATCCTGGCCTTCATGGCCAATGTTGGTGTTTTTGAGGATCAGATAGTGGAGGAACGAGACCACGATGACACTGGACAGGGTGATGAAGGTGATGGAATCATGGACTTGCCCACCAACACTATCCCTAAGGGGATGGTTACATTAGAGAGAATCTTCGATTCGGACCCTCGGGCCCGTGAGAAGGTATCGTCCTCCCCTGAGGGAGGAAATTTTGAAAAAGTTAACATCGGCCAGCCCGGTGAAGAGAAGATCATCCACATAGGCACCTCCTATTCCCCTGAGGAAAAGGGGAAGATTCTCACGGTTCTCCAAGAATACATTGATGTAATTTCCTGGGGGTATGAAGATTTAAAAATATATGACACCTCCATCATGACTCATACCATTCCCCTGAAGCCTGACGCTAAGCCCTTTCGGCAAAAGCAATGACCAGTCAACCCCCTGATAGAGCCTCTGATTCATCAAGAGGTAGAAAAACTATTGTCAGCCTGGATAATCTTTCCAATCTGGTATACTACATTGGTTTCCAACCTAGTCCCAGTCAGGAAGAAGAACGGTGAGATCCGCCTTTGCGTGGATTTCCAAAATTTGAACGAGGCATCTAAAAAAGATAATCACCCTCTCCCCTCCTTGGATGAGGTGCTGCAGATAGTAAATGGATCCCAGATGATGTCTTTCTTGGATGGATATTCAGGATACAACCAGGTCATGGTTAAGTATGAGGATAGAGAGAAAACAACGTTTACCACCAAGTGGGGAACATTTGTGTATAGAAGAATGCCCTTCGGTTTGATCAACGCAGGGGTTACTTTTCAGAAGGCCATGGACATTGCATTCGAGGGCCTTGTAAATCGGTGCATAATCATCTACATGGATGATTTGACCGTCTTCTCCTGGGACAGGCGTGATCAGACCGCTCACCTTGCTCAGATCTGCGAGAGGTGTCACCGGTATGGAATATCCCTCAACCCTAAGAAATGTATATTCGAGGTCACCGAGGGGAAGTTGCTCAGGCATATCGTCTCTGAGAAGGGTATATCTATAGACCCTGATAGAGTCGAAGCGTTGCTGAACTTACAGATGCCTGGTAACAAGAAAGAAATGCGATCCTTCGTCAGAAAAATAAACTTCATGCGACGATTCATCACAGGATTCGCAGAGATAGTTAAACCACTCAATGAAATGATGAAGAAAGATACCAAGATTGAGTGGAGTCCTGAAGCTAAGCGGGCATTCACCCAAATTAAACAAACAATAACGGAGGCACCCGTCCTGGCTAGTCTGGACTATTCCCTTCCATTTTATATTTACTCATTTGCTTCGCCACATTCTGCCATGGTGGTACTGACCCAAAAGGTTAAAGGGGAGGAATGACCAATTGCTTTCATGAGTTCCCCCTTTAAGAACGTCGAAGTTCGGTATTCATCACTGGAGAAACAGGCCTTTTTTCTAGTTCGTGCCGTGAAGAAATTCTGGCATTATATTCTCTGGAGCAAAGTGCATGCTATCATCCTGGACTAGGCTGTCAAATCTCTGCTGATGCAGAGTGAGTTGGGTGAGAGATGGGGGAAATGGATGGCCATCCTCCAGGAATATGATTTAGAGATGTAGCCCATGAAAATAGTCTGAGGCTAGGGACTAAGTTGAACAATAGCAGAAGAGACTCCCCACATAGAATGTCATACTTACACAGTGGAGTCCATTACCCAAGACCCGTGGTATACCGACCTAGTATACTTGCTGCTAAACAACAAATGCCCAGAGGGATTACCTCCTCACAAACGTCGCGCTCTACAGATGAAAAGCGCCCATTTCATGATCAAAAACTCCACGCTTTACCGACAGAACTACGAGGGAGTGTACCTCTGGTGCATCGACAGGGACCAAGCCGTAAAAATAATTGATGAATTCCATGGATAGTTTGGGACCGGGCATGGTTTAGATGACACCACTGACCATCATATCCTCTGGGCCGGGTACTATTGGCCCTGTATCTTCAAGGATGTTTACACTCATGTCAGAAAATGCCATACCTTCCAAACTGGAGCATATCAGGTGCGTAACCCAGCCATGCCTCTGCAACCAGTCTACGAGGCTAGACCTTTTGCCCAGTGGGCATTTGACTTCATAGGGGAGATCAACCCCAACTCGTCTGCCAACCACCGATATATCCTTACTGCGACTGATTACTGTACTCGATGGTCTGAGGCTATCCCTTGCAAAAATAACACGACAGATGTAGTTATCAAATTTTTAGAAGAAAACATCATCACAAGGTTTGGAATGCCCTTTTCTTTAGTATGTGACAATAGTCCAGCATTTTCTTCCACACAATTACTTGAATGGACCTACAACTGAAAGATCACACTGAAGTTCTCCAGAAACTATTACCCCCAGGGGAATGGCGTTGCTGAATCAACAAATAAGAATCTGCTTGAGGTGATTAAACATTTGTTAGAACAAAATCCCCGGGATTGGCACCAAAAACTAAAATTTGCCCTTTGGGCAGATCGTATTCATATTAAGGCCGCCCTGGGGACATCCCCATTCCACTTGGTTTATGGTCAGAACCCTGTATTCCCAGTCAACTTGCAGATCCCAGTTTTACAGTTCATGCAGGAATTCAACAACAGTGACAACATTGTGGAGGTTCGACTTTTAAATCTGGTGTGAATGGAAGAACAGCGAGACGCGGCCCTTGAACACTTTGCGCGTCATCAAGCAATAGTAAAATGATGGTTTGATAGAAGAGCCCAATACAAGGCTTTTCAGATCTTAGATCTGGTCCTATTGTGGGACAAGGCCTGGGAGAAGAAAGGAAAGCATACCAAGTTCCAACGGCTCTGGCTCGGACCATACTTAATCTCAGAAATCTGCAGGGCAAATACTTATTGCCTTAACACCTTGACTGGAGAACCTATTGCATTGCCTGTTAATGGGCAGTTTCTCAAACATTACTTCGAGTAAGGGTAAGTTTGTCCAAAGTTGTATTATATGTAAGTATCCCCTTGTAAATAGTCTTGTTGGCTGTCCTCTGGGGCAGTCTCCCCCTCTTTTGTTTTTGTTGTCTTTGCTTTCACTTTTGGCTTCCTTTTGGCCCCGGCATTTTGTTCCATCCCGTAGGAACTGGAATGCTTCGCATAACTTTGACATCTGGTACAATGCCTCTAGCATGGTGAACTTTAGAATCTATCTTTATCACGGTAGAATCAACCCGGTCTCCAGGATTGTTTGCGGGTTATGGCACATTTTTGAGAAATCTCCATCGGGTGTTGTCTCCGGGAGTTTGGCAATCAGTGAACAATAATAGTAAGGAACAAGTAATCAGACACGCCGGGGGTAGATCAGTTGTACAGGTTGGTTGATCCACGTCTGAAAATCCAAACAAATTCCTTTTGGATCCAGAGTTTTATCCTCTCCAAATATCTAAATATAGGTGGATGGGTGAAAGAAGTACCGCCATTTCAATTTTAGCTAAGCTTAGGCTCAATGGTGAAAGAAGTACCACCTTCCCCACTTGGAAATAAATAAAATAATAAGAGGAAAAGCGGGACGAAACTCCGGTCTCTAGGGGGAAAGTGATCAAATTGATGACTGGCTCGATGTAATTAGTACCGCTTCTCTATTCCTCCCAGAGGTCATTGGCTTGATTTCCTTCCAAAGCACACATGACACCACTGATCAAAGGCTACGGACTGACTCCTGTGTGGTCGGGTTCTCTCGGATATGCTACTCTCTGCTTGTCAAACGCTTCAGGAGAACGATTTGTTCCAGTTGTGTTAACCAGAGGTTCTATAGTTCTCAAATGTGCTAAGGCATTTGTCCCAGATAGTCGCCATTTGTTATGCCCTGCATCCCCGTCCCTACATTTTGTGTGCAAAATGTTGGGTCCCCCTTTTTCTTTGCTTTTTGCTGCAGCTTTTCCTTGTCTTTCTTTTCCTTTTTGATTTCTTTCTCCGGGGTTTTCTTCCCTGGTGTGTGTTGTTTTCTTGGTTTATTTTTCCCCTCTGGGATCCCAGATCCCGGAGGTCGTCTTTTGTAGGAAGCTAGATTCTGGACTCCGGGATTTTTTTGTGATGATGTTCCTAAATCTTAAGAACATCATCGTAAGGAATCCCCGGGCCCAGAGTCTGGAGGTTGCGCCTGACCTAAAATCTCTGGAAGGAGGAGGATTACTTTTTCACCGCGGGTATAAATAGACTTACCTGTCATTTTCACACTTACCACGACTAAAACCTTCGAGCACTTAGAGCGAAATAGAGCATTTTCGAAGCAATTAGCAGAACATTTATTGAGAATTTGTGATAATCAAAGCTTAACACCTTCCGTTGTTCTCAGACATACGAAAGTGCTTCATGGTGGTGATCTTGGCAGCTTAATGCCTCATGTTGTTGCAGAGTTCTCTCGGTAATCCCTCCTTTCCTCCACCTTCTGCGTTTTCAGGTTGGTGTTTCCCCTTTCCTCTTCTCTGTCTCGCTTTCATTTTCTGGTTTGTCTCTGTTTTTGCTCGGTTTTGCTTGGTTTCATTTTCATTTTGCTTTGTTTCTTTGTCATGTTCGTTCTTTTATCTTCTGGTTTTGCCGCCCGTTGGTGGGTCGGCTCTACCAGGAGGTTGTCCACCTTCTGTGCAGAGGTTGTTTGTCTGTAAATTCTATAAGTAGCATGTAAATAATGTAAATGGCTGTATGTATTTGTTTCTGCCTTGTTTTGTTTTCCCACAGGGGTCGTCCGTGTGTATATTCATGTATATATGTATATATCTGTAGATAACCCTTATATATCTCCTTTCCATGTATATACCCGTCAGCTCTATGTATATCCTTCAGGGTGGCTCGACAAGCTGGTTGAGTCACCTTTGCTTCTGGTTTTTCGCCTCTAAGCTGGCTTCGAGGTAGAAAACCACCTGTTTGAAACTCGGCTCTCGGCCGGTTTCAAATAGGTAGTTTTCTCTCTCCTCCACCAAGGCTGTTAGAGCCTCATTTATTTCCCATGCGCGCAATTACTTCTGGCCAAGTGGCTTTCCCTTTTCGTGCGTTCAAACAGTTGACTCCGCCACCAGTGCCATCACATCCATTCAATACCAGCGCACGTGGTGTCCACGTGGACCTGCCTCCACATTCTTCTTTGCTAATGGTCATTTTTCTGGGCCTCGGGCCTCTTTCCACCATTCATCTTATGTCTTCAAGTGTGATAAAATTTCCCGGACCTGGAGATATAATGAAAATCCTAAGTTTGTGTTTTTCTTTTCGGATACTTATGCGTAAAACTAACTTTTCAGGAAAAGTGAAGGGCGCGGTGGTAAGATCTCCAGACCCCGGAGTTACTATTTTATTTTGATAAATATGTTTTGATGATCGCTTTATCTCACAGGTCTGGATTTTATTTTACAAACATGTCTGAGGCATCTGCATCATCTCCTCCCAGAAGTTTGGAGTTTCCATCCACAACCGAGACCAGGGCAGCGGCAAAGTCAAAATTAGAAAAGGCCTTGGCAAAGCTGCCCCTCACCATGAAGTTTGTGCAGGATGAGGAGATTATGGGCTCAAATATTGAGTCCAAGGTAAAATTTATGACCGACGCCAGTGTCAGGACCTGGGCAGAAATGCAGGCCCTGGTAAAGATAATGCATATCCAGCGACAGGCTGGAGACAAACTTGCAACCAACGTTGGAGGTTCTGGAATCCTCTGGGCAGTTTGCTTCCCATGCTCCGTGCAGTCTCTGGAGCTTGTTCTAACCCTGGCTACCAACTACAACTCTTCTGTCTGGGCCGTTATGTTAGCAGCTGCAGAACCTATGGGATTCCCCACTCCACTAGTGTTCCTTGACCCAGTTACTTTCCAAGCAGGCCTGGGTATCCCGCAATTTGATAGGGCCTTAGTGGTCACAAGGACTGATGCCTTGAAAGAATTCAATCAACTGGAGGATGCTGCCCGGGTGTATATGAACACCAACTGGCTCAAGGTCCCAAAGAGGGACCCAAAAAGAATGAAGATAGATATCCCCCACTCTGAATTCAAGAAAAGCATCCAAATGGGGATGATAGCATTGGCCCGGGTATTTGGGCAACCCTCGGCTCAGGAATTTACAAAATGGATGTACTATTTCCTACTGGGCATCTCCACTAAGGGAGAATTCATTGACTGGGTGACAATAATCTCCAATCATGTCGACTCCCAGTTCCTGCAATTGAATGAGAAGAAGAAGTTCTACATGACTTCTTACGTTTTCTGGGTTTTGGCCCAACAGAGGCCCCACTCCAATGGCCTACTTACAAATGGCATTCTCGGGATTGGCCCAGGACAGAAAGCACCGTGGGACCATTTCCCATAGATTCAATGGGAGGCCAGCTTCCCCAGTTACTGCCGGGTAAATGACTCCTTCATTTACTACCATCTGCTCACACCTACTCGAGATGCCGGATACCGCCTGTCTACTGAGGCGATGAAATTAGTTAGTAGTTATGGGCACTACTACATTCAATTCCAGCAGCATACATACATTAGGGTCGCCGGCTTCTCCGGAAAACCCTACTTGTTGCCCAAGCATTGCGGGGATAAGATCATGCTGCTGGAATATTGCCGATAGATGATGGAGCTACATACCCTCTTGGCCCACAAGAAGGTCCCCAACGTTTCATTCCTAATCTCCTGTGGGAACTACACCTGCAATCTAGCCGCCGCGAAGGAGGCAGACAATGAATTGAAATGTTATAACTTGCAGGAATTTTATCTGGCGCGGAGAAATTTTGATCCGCATGGCAGAATTGCAACGACACTGCCTCGGGCTTCGGAGCCCCACCACGCACACATGGAAGACTTCTGGGAAGATCGCCAGGATGACATGGATGTGCGCAGCCGGCATTATGATAGAATTACGGCCGGAATGATGCAGGAGCTAAAGCTCCAGAGGTTCCCGGTGAGCTTCTCAGACAATGCCCCCACCATAGATCCGCAGTACAAAGAAAAGAGGATTGACAAAATGCCACTGCCGGAAATGAATTGGGCCACCCAGGAGGAGCACACTATTGAGGACTTCACTTGGGAAGTAGTCAAGCGAAGTCATGCCTATTTTAAGAAGGCGTGCCCCAGGAGTCTGTGCCTAGCCTCCAGACCGGTACCAAAAGTGACACCGCCGCCGGTACCAAAATTGACTCTGGGGGCCAGGACTTCTGCACAAGTCGCAGACAAAGGAAAGGGGATAGAAAAAACTCCCCCCATGCAGCAAGTCCCCATTTAGGAGCAAATTAAGCAATCTGTAGCAGCCTCCCAGCAAATGAGGGAGCAGTTCATCACAAGGCTCGCCACTCCCCCGCTAATGGCCGGACCAATTCGTCCTCCTTCCTCCCCATTGCTGGCAGCCTTAATGGTGAAGGCGACGGGGGTGGATCCTACGGAGGCAGCAGTAATAGCCGATGCGAGGCTGCCTCTAATAACCCAGAGGAAGAGAAAGCACATCAAACAGCCTAAGGCAGAACCAGCGCCAAGGGCTTCCCTCCCCAAGGAAGTAGAAATCCTTTCTTCCAGTTCCCTGGAACCGGAGAAAGAGGCAGAACAAATAGAGGACCCAGCTAGTCCCCCTCCAGAGGAGGATTTCGACGTATTTGTAGCCGATGAGTTTGGAAATCTGCAAGGGGACGATACACAAGCGGAGATGGAAGTCCCGGAGTAAGAACAAGAGGCTGTGGATCCAGAGGACCTGGAATTAAAAGCTGTAGAACAAGAAGAGCAGCAAACAGAAGAAAAGAGGCCAGAACTGGAGGTTATCTCTGGGGCCCCAGGAATAGAAGGTCTGAGAGTGGACCAACAGCCACCAAGTGAACAGATGGCATCCGTTGGGGAACCCAGACCCGGACCTTTGGGATCAACCATAACCCCAGCCGCCATGTTCCCAAGGCCACTCCCGGGGGCAACCTTCAGGCAGGTAATCACAGCGGCCCAAACTCTGAATCTCGGCCCAATACCACCCCTACTGCCAACAGATAAGGAGGAAGAAGAAAAGTAGCATGAAGAAGAAATCCCTGAGGAAGACGACCAGGGTCCAGACACATCAATTGACATCCAGGACCAGGCTGAGGAAATAGAAATTGAAAAGAATGTTGCTGAAGAAGAGGTTCCGACAGGGAGAGAAACAGAAGTACATGTTGAAAAGGAGCAGCCGCCACCGGACACCGGGAGAGAATCCAAAGAACAAACTCTGGTAGGAAGGCCACCTCTCCCACCTCCATGGCTGGCAGAAAACAGGAAAAGAAAAGCCCAATCTGCTTCGACAGTCCCTCTCTCCCTGGCTGAAATGATGGCCTTAGCTCAGGCCCCGCCTAAAGCAAAGAAGGCTCAGACAGTTCATACCCTTCGAACTGGGCCAGGCAGAGAAACAGTTGCAGTAGTCGCAATGCCTCCCCTAGACGCCGATGAAGCGACCACGGATCCCACAGATTATAATATTGTAGAGGTATCCTTGGGAAAAAGAGGGAAGCAGGGTGAAGTAGACCTGCTAAAGGAGGCAGCAAGGGCAGTGGAGGCCCGATATGAAAAGGAGGCCCAGAGGCTCAAAGTGGAGAAAGAGAAAAATGCAAACCTTATGGGGTTGCTTGTCGAGCTAGCCTGACCTATCAACGCCACCCCTCCACAGACCTCCACATCAGATGAATTACCATAGAGCGACATAGACTCCCTGCGAGTAATGAAAAAGAAGGCCCAGGCAGTAGACGAATGGGTCGCTCTACAGATAGGAAACACCCAGCGTTTCCTAGCGGCCACTCTCCTAAATTTATATACGGCCCAGCAGATTATTTACCAGGCAGAAGCACTGATTGAGTAGTGGGAGAGTGACGCTGAGAATTACCAGGCGTGGAAGGTAGAGCTCGAAGAGCTCCTCACCCTGGGGGAAGACATAATTTCTGAATCTTGAATTCTGGGTGAGGAATCATTTGATTTTGTAAGGGCTCAGCACTCCAGACTGGACCTCACATTGGAGGTAACCAAGTAACTGGTAGAGTCCTTACAGGAAAAGGTAAACACAGTGAAGTATTCTTCTAATCTGTACAAGTCATTTGTAATAAAGGCTTCCGGGGTTGATCCCCTTGGTACAAATACTTATACCCCCAAGGAGTCAGTTTTGGGAAATTTTGATGAAATGATGGCATCTCGGTATCAATCCCCGGAAGGGATGGATGGGGCCCGAATGGAGAAACTGACCAAAATGATGCTTAAAGGCCATGATGCCACAAGGATGGCAAGTGAGTTCAGAAATAATGTTCCAGACCTGGGGGAACAAGTTGAAGTGGCTAGGCACAGAAGGGCCAGCCTAAGAAAGATTGATGAAGATGGCATTTTTCACATCCTTCAGGCCTTCAACGATAATAAACAGCCTTGAGCGTTCTCCGAGAACCGGGGAGACTTGAGCATCAAGCATTCTTTATTCTTTTGGGGACATAAGTTCCCGGATCCCGGAGTTCTAGATCCAAAATTTTGTATTCTTTAAAGTGATCTGTGTCCCGGTCCCCGAGACCGACCGGTCACTTTCAGAGGTGGTTAATAAAGACTGTCAGAGGGTAGTTGGGCACATCAAGAGGCATTGGCTCGGCAGTTGGTTTCTGACAGGGTGGTCTTCTTAAGGCGCCATTCAAAGGTACACCTGGCATAATGGAGATAGGGCACCGCATTTCCCATTTATGAGGCATGTAGCCTCGGTCCCCGGGGGACCTACTCCCTTCTTTCATCTCTCTGGCCCTCTTCCCAAGGCTGATTCTTCTGATGTATATTCTTGTCTTCTTCTTCTGATATGGCAGACCCATTCCGTCTCCAGGTCTTTTGTAGGGTGGCGCAGGTAGTACCGGCCCCCAGATATTGTATTTTATTAAAACACAGTAAAATAGGGTTAGGGTTAGAGAGTTGTATAAGTAGGCAAATCGACCCATTTCCAAGGGTCGGCGAAATTGATAATTTTGTTGTCCGTAAGAAATAGCAAAGCGATTTCTAGTTTTAGTTGCAGAGCTCAATGCTCCATTGTTCTGCTCTTGGTATATAGATGCTCCCATGGAGCCACTATTGTATCAGACACCAGTGCTTGCTGGACTAAATTTTAATGAAGAAGGAAGGATTCTTGGCAATGATGTTTTTGGCGTCCCTGCTTCTAAGTTAATGGTATTTCATGTTTTAATTTTCTGCATGTCCTCTACTCTGATATGTTAAAGTATATTAACGACCTCTTTATTTCCACTACTGATAAAATGCTAGCTGATGGTTGTGTATTTCTTCGGTATTTAGTGTAGTCTTTCAGAGTATTGTTGATGCTCCGAACATTTCAATATGACTGTAGTTAGATAAATGTTTCTAACCCTGCAGGATCTTTTTTCATTTTATTCGCTAAGTGTAGAATGCTCCAGGAAACCCTTACTGTTCTGAATCTCTGGGAGAATGAGTTGAAGTAACCAGCTATCCCCCTCAAAAATAGTCACCTCTCCCAACCGAGCCCCACACCGTCGTGACCTGACACCCAGGTGCTTGAAGGCTCGGAGGATTTATTTCCCCCGAACAACCTTTGCAGGCGGAGTTGGCCGATTTCCCCGGAACCCGGTGACAACTTATGACTGTTGGCAGACCCGGTCAGCAAAACCCCGTCAACAGTCTCCTATGAAACAAAATACTCTATTATAGACAAAGCTTGCCTTGTAGTAGTGTTTGCTTTACAAAAATTGTGACACTATATGTTGGGTCATACTACGCGTTTGGTTGCTAAGGTCGATCCTTTGAAGTACTTGCTCAGTAAAGCTACCCTCACAGGTAGACTAGCTAAATGGGTCATGATTCTCAGTGAGTTCGATATTGAGTATGTTGAAAGGAAAGCTATTAAGGGCCAAGCAATAGCAGATTAGTTGGCGGAGGCACCTCTAGTCGATCACCAACCATTACATATTGAATTTCCAGATGAGTCCATATTCCTGCTTACACATCGCTCGTGGACTATGTTCTTCGATGGTTCATTTTCCCAACAGGGGTTAGGTGCTGGGATCCTATTTATTACACCTCAAAGATACTCATTACCAAAAGCATACAAAATGTTGTTTCCTTGTACAAATAACATTTCTAATTATGAAGCTCTCATCAACGGTATGAAGATTGCCCTGGAGTGGCGCATGGATGAACTGAATGTTCTTGGAGATTCTCAATTGGTCATCAATTAGGTTAATGATGTCTATTAGACAAAAGATGATAAGTTGATACCCTACAAATAGATGGTTGATTATTTTAAACAGTATTTCACTCACATCACATTTTCACAGGTTTCGAGGGTAGATAACAAAGTAGCAGATGCCATGGCTACTCTTGCCTCTATGCTGCAAGTGCCTAAAAATGATTTTCGACACAAATTGCTGGTGGAGACATTATGCTACCCCGCCTATGACTCCCCTGACTCCCGGATGATCTATTCTATCATAGGACATGACTCATCCCGCTACCACCATATATTCTCCTACCTACGTGACCAGATCATTTAGGACACTTACTCTCTGAATGAGAAACGTCACCTAATCCGCAGTGCTTCATGGTTCGTCATCATTGCAAATGACTTGTATAGACATGGTCTAGACAGTACCCTCCTTAGGTGTTTAGAACCTGATGAGTCCAAACAAGCGTTAGTAGAGGTGCACGAAGGCATCTGTAGGTCACATTCTAATGGCCTGACATTGGCCCGCAAACTTATTAGAGCTGGTTACTACTGGCCAGACATGGAAAAAGAAGCAACGCAGTTTGCCAAGTCCTGCAAACAATGTCAATTACATGGAAATTTGATTCACGCTCCAGCCAAGGAGCTGATTCCATTCATTACTTTCTGGCCATTTCAGCAATGGGCCTTTGATTTGGTGGGTCAGATCTACCCATCATCCTCTAACAGACATAAGTATATCATTACATCTACAAATTATTTTACTAAATGGGTGGAGGCAGTCCCTCTCACCGTTGCCAGTGGCAAGACAGTAGCAGTGTTTATTCTTAATTACATCATCTGCAGGCATGGTGTACCCTCAGCGATTATCATAGATAATGGGGGATAGTTTAAAAATAAGGATTTGACAGAACTTTTCTCTAAGTTCAAAATTACTCAACACTGGTCTTCCATCTATTACCCTAAAGGTAATGGACAAGCGGAAGCTTCCAACAAAACAATCCTTAAGATCCTACATCGCATAGTACATAAATCTGGACGAGACCACATCTCCAGATAAATATAGCTCTTTGGGCATATAGGACCAGTATTAGAACACCAACAGAAGCTACACCCTATGCATTGGTTTATGGGGTAGATGCGGTGTTACCTATTGAGATCGAGATTCCTTCTTTGCGAGTATCTCTGAAAGGCCTCATCACTGATGAAGATACTAGAATATCTCAGCTACAAGAGCTAGAATTACTTGATGAACGTTGCCAAGTGGCGTTCGATCACCTGAGAGCATATCAAAAGAGGATGTCTAAAATTTATAACAAGAAGGTCCGACCAAGAGACTTCCAAGCGGGTGATCTTGTTCTAAGAGAGAACCCTAAAAATCAGCAACATCGGGTCCAGAAAGGCAAGTTTGAACCTAATTGGCTTGGTCCATATATTTTTACTGCAGTGTTTGGATTTGGTACCTATCAACTCTCTACTACTGAAGGAGAACAACTTAAAGAGCCCATCAACGCTCTTCATTTGAAGCGATTCTACAACTGAGACATCTTCAATATGCTCATGTATATACTAAAGTCCTGAAAAAATCCTAAAAATTTGAAAAAGTCCTGAAAAAATGATCATCTTAGTGAAAACCTAGCGATAGGTGCTTTGATGTATCTCCAAAAAAATCATATATTCCAAAAATACAAAAAAATTAAAAAATTAAAAAATACAAAAAAGAGAAAAAGAAAAAAAGTGTCATTGATGAAAACCTAGCAAACAGGCGTCATGGTAGCAAAAAAAGAATTTCTGCCAAGAAGGTGAAAACCTGGTAAATAGGCGCCTCTTGTTCCACAATGCTATATCTATTGCATCACCCCTTGGCTTTATGCATTTTCTTTCCCGCATTCCTGCTTTTCTACTTTCATTTGCTTTCAGTTCCCGTCAAGACACCAACTCACATGGATTGAAACTGGTCATACTCGTCAGGGCAACCCTCCTAGTCTTGGGGGCATTGTCTTATTATCTTTTGAATCTACTTTGTGATAGTCACCAGTGATTCTCACTGCATCTGCCTACTGTCCCTTAGATTATACAGAGCTCTCTATTTTTGAGAGACTCTCTCACATCAGTCACCAATGGTTCTCACTGTGTCTGCCTACTAATGTATAGCTTATACCACGATCACTTCATTTTGAGCATCTCTTTCATGTCAGTCACCAGTGGTTCTCACTGCATCTTCCTACTGTCACTATTCTATTGAGATTTCACATCCATTCCAGTTGGAGTTATACTCACACGCTCTATCTATCGATACTCGGTCTTGACGATTCTATGCTTTAGTCTATACATATCTTTTGGTCACTTTTGTGACACTCTGGTTCCCTTGTGAATCCTCCTGACTTGTCATTGATTCAATGCCATATGCTTGGGGGAAATCACATCTCATTTGTCCTCACAACAAACGTCAAGTTAGTCATCATTACTTGGGGGCATGGGCCCCCCCCATTTGATCACACATTTGGTTTACACTTGAGTCAGTAATCTTGTCACTTCTCAAGGACAACTCGCTACTGACACAAACTGGTGTTTTTCAACACCACCATAATAGTGTTTTTTAACACTATCTTTGGACACATCTATATTTTTAACACATATCGGATATCTCAAATGTAAACATCTATCGATAACATTCATACACAATGCACGCACAAGCACAATGGTTTTTTTTAACACCTCCTACACATCTACATTCGAAAACTTTAAAACAGGCTGAGCTATGCTTGAATATTTCTTTGTATGTTGTCTATTCTTATGGATTTCATTGACATTTTCTTTGTCTACTGTTTGTTGGCATAATCCCGATGATCCGGTAACGTAAAATAAATAGGGTGTATGTGATAAGAGCTCCCGTAATAAGGTGGAACAGCCTCACATCCCTTGATCTTGTTTATTTGTATGCCATGGTGAGGTCGGTACTATCTCCTTGCTTTTTATTGCTCTGTTTGTTATTGCTTTGCTTGTTATTGATCTGTATGTTTACGTATGATTGCACTCATGGTTATCTTGGCTTTGAATGCCTCGATACTAGTGTACTCTTGCAACATTAACTGGAAACAATGTTCAGGTCATCTTGGCCTTTGTGCCCTGGTGCTTACATTCATTTCCTACATTTTATCCGATGATAAGTCATACTCATATCCTTATGGTTGCATTGTGGCGCCAGTAAGGGTTGTATCGACTTTGATGTTCCAAAAATTCTCAATGATGATAAATATACGATGGGTCTCACAACCATGTCCTAGAATTGCACCTTCATATTGCATCTAGCATAAGATTGCATTTTCATTCTAGGCTTGCATGGTGGCAATGATTTAGTATTCTCTCCATTGCATTATTTTGGGTTCATACTTTGGGGAGTTCTTCTTCTTCACCGTTCACGTTTCATCACGACTGCATAGGTGTTCGATCCTCGCTCTCGTTTCTTCACATATCCTTTTGATTAGCATTTGTTGTCTTGCATGAGATGTTAGTATCATATACAAATTCATATTCACATTTCATGATCAATCATACATTACATTTACATTTTCATTTACATATTACATTTACATACATCATTACATACATACATCTTTCCATTCATACATGTGCATTTCATACATATCATTCAAACATATTTATCCATTTGCATACATTCTAAACATCTAAGCATATAGGAAACATCTCATAAAAGACAAAATACAATATGCAATGATACCAAAAGATGAGCTCATATATATATATATATATATATCATGTGTCGATACTAATATAAAAATGGTGCTACTCGAGCACGATCGATCTCAAAATGATGATACAATAAAAAATGCCAACGCATCAGATATATCCTATGATCTACTATCTCTATCACCAGCCTAACTCTGGCCCTCTCCCTCGTCACCTAGAGGAGGTGGAGGTGGGGCCCTATCTGGAGGAGGTGCCCTCTGCGCTCCCTCTGATCCTCTCACATAAATGGAGAATCTCGCTACCTATGATGCCTCGTCATGCACTGCACCTATGTATGCAGCATAATAGTATGCTGCTCGCGATGACTGCTGGCGCACCTCCTCTTGTGACTCGTGCAACTACTCCCAGAGATCCTATATCTCTCGGTCTTGATCTAATAATCGTGCATCTCACACCACCACCTGTATCGTGAGGTCTCCCACCTGTCTAGTGAGCTGCCTCATCCTCTCTCACGTGCGCTGCTGTGGATCTTGCGCCGCCTCCTACTCTATCTCCTATGTAGGCTGATCCTCCTGCATCGGATCCTCCTACTGCACATCCTCTTGTGGAGGCACCTGCTACTCCTCCAACTGTGCTGCTGTCCATCTCCGGGACTGCCTACCACTACCACCTGCCCCTGGATCCATCCCCATTTGTCGAGCGGGGATAGCTACTTGACCTGTCCTGGGTCATGGACCCTGCCGTGCCTTCTGCTGTGGTGGCGACATCTGTCCCTGCTGCACCTATAGCTGTGCTACCTGTGGGGGTACCGCCTGTCCTCTCACTGTTGTCCCCACTGGATCTATGAATCTTAGAAAGGGATGCGTAATGAAGTGCTCCCTGTACTCGGCTGTGACGCCGGCATCTGCCACATCCCTCAGATAATCCCACTGGGCTGGTACTAATGATCGAACCTCTATCATAGTCCGACCCTAGTCTAGTGTCAAACCCCAGCCTCTCCTCACCTCATCTGCAAACTGCAAATATACCATGTAATCCTGGGCAATTACCTGTGGTCGCGCAAACTGCCGCCATACCCGCCTTAGAGGAAATCTCTCCAACACTGTAATCGTGCGTCCTATCAACGCACGGGGGCAGAACATGTGGCTCAACTACTCTGCTGCATCATCCCAGGCCTCTGTAAGCCTCCATGGCCTCCATACCACTGCTGAGAGGTCGTCGAGCTGAGCTCACCACTGATCTGTCTTACCCAGCATGGGCTGGGTAACCATACCTCTATACCTGCATATGTAAGGCTCCAAAGGCTGCCTCCTATCCTCACATATGGGTCTACTAACAGGAAGATGCTCCCATGCCCATATCTGCAGAACGAACACGTCGGTGGCCATACTCTTCGCCTCTCTGTAGATGATCTCATGCATCTCATGATACATGTGTGCCAGCATACACTGACCCCATCCATAATGTCGTGGCCGATCTATCATCAGTTGCAGCATCCTACCCCAGCCACACTCTAAGCCGTGTTGTCCATGGTCTAGCATCAAATAGCATCCCAAGAAGCATGCTAACACCACTCGCAATCTGTGGGTCCTACCATATGACCCAATCAACTCCTCCCATGGGATAGCCCTACCCATCATGAGATCGTCCTAAAAGACCTCTCTCAATGCTGCTATGCCCACCTTGGGCTGTGTCTCATACTCCACTCTCGTACCAATGATTGGTATCCTCAAAATCCTATATATGTCCTCAGGAGTGATAGTCATCTCCCCCTGTGGTAGATAAAATGTGTTCATTTCTGAATGGAAACGCTTAACCAATGCGCACAATAAACCATGATTTACCCGGATCTCGGGTATATCACATAGCGTACTCAAACCCAATGTCGCTATGTATGCAGCCTCAACATCACTCAGCTGAGCTATCAATCCGCTGATCGCTGGGTGATGCGATCTGAATGCAATGTCTGGAAAGATGACCTACAAGACATATGAACAACAAAGCACTATCAGTACTCGCCAATAATCAAAGCATAATGCGATAATAAAGCATACAAGACATCCTACAGACATTAATGACACTGACGCAATCACTTTTGGATGCAACGCAGACCTTTTTGCATACGACAGGACAATATTTTGCGCGCAGAAACATTCCTCTTTCGCGTGATTAAGTGCTTTATTTTGCATGACAATTCTCATTTCGCGCGATGTTTTATCTGGGATCGCGTGAAGAAATGGCTTTTTTAGGCATTTTTTGCACAAAATTGGGTCAACACGCGCGCGAAACTTCATTTCGAGCGGCGTGAAAACACAGTTTTTTCACGCGAGCTTTCCCTATGGGGCGCGCGAAGAAACTACTTCTTCGCGCGACATCCCGTGACCCACTACCTAAAAACGTGATAAAAATGCTCAAATCTTGACCTAAATGCGTAAAAATTTGAATTATAGAGAGGTTATCGACTACTTACAGGTGGTCCGTATGCTGCGGGCCGGCTGTGCCTCCTGGATCGCTCGAATTGATGGCTACAGTAGGGGACCACCATTTTTGTCTTATACTCAGAGCTCTTTTCTCACAAAGTCAAAGGATTGAAATGATTTGAAAATGACCCTTTTGTCCTTATATAGGGTTTGACCTAATTTTTCAAAGTGCTTCATTTTGCGCGAAATTGCACCATTACCTAATTTGACCGTCCTAAATCCATTTTCATGATCGAAATCGAAATCTGACACTCCTATATTGCTCAAAATCGCATTTTAAAATTTTTGGGACCGCCGCGATCGAACGCTTGTGTAGTCACCCTTCTGACCTCGCTTTCTCGTTAGACTCTTATCATATCATCATTTTCTGAATTCTTTGACTTTTTTCTTCAACAGTCAACATTGGTCAACTCTGGTCAACCCCAGTCAAACTTGGTCATCCCGACCTTGATATCACTCGCAATTGATTCTGCATCTTCTGAATTATTCTGTAATCTGTTCTAAGTTCTTTCTATCTGCAATTTTTTCGCTCTCTATCATCATTATGACGTGTCATCTTTCGATTTCGCTCCCGAGGGGGCAGGATGATTACATCATTGAATATTTTCCAATCAATCTAATCAAATCCTAATCGCTTGGGGCATTTCAATTTTTCGTACCTCACGGCCAAAACTGAGTGTTCCATGCTTTTTAATCGCTTGGGGCATTTCAGTTTTTCGTACCTCACGGTCAAAACTGGGTGTTCCATGCTTTTCAATCGCTTGGGGCATTTCAGTTTTTCATACCTCACGGTCAAAACTGGGTGTTCCATGCTTTTCAATCACTTGGGGCATTTCAGTTTTTTGTACCTCACGGTCAAAACTAGGTGTTCCATGCTTTTCAATCACTTGGGGCATTCTAGTTTTTCATACCTCATGGTCAAAACTGCATGTTCCATGCTTTTCAATCACTTGGGGAATTTCAGTTTTTTGTACCTCACGGTCAAAACTGCATGTTCCATGCTTTTCAATCACTTGGGGCATTTCAGTTTTTCATACCTCACGGTCAAAACTAGGTGTTCCATGCTTTTCAATCGCTTGGGGCATTTCATTTTTTCGTACCTCGCGGTCAAAACTGGGTGTTCCATGCTTTTCAAATCACTTGACACCATGTTTAGTTTTTTGTACCTCACGGTCAAAACTGGGTGTTCAAAGTTCTTTCTTCTGTGCTTCAGGCATCAGACTATTCTTTGAATTAATGCGCTGCTCGCACATCAATTCAAAGAGGGGCAAAATGTAACACCCCAAAATTGGAATCTTGCAACTCTAACCAATTTTGTTGAATTTGTCATTCTTCTAAATCAGCAAAGTCCTATCGTACTAAGCAATTCTAAGTTTTCACTGACTCTGCTCGACCTGAGTGTCAAATGCAAAAAATCCTAAATCTGTATTAATCATACATCATAATTAATTCCTAAATATCTATTTAGCTAAACCAACCTTATGATCGAATTAATTTAATTAATAAAGTCCTAGCACTTTAATTAAATTAAATTCACCCTCTTTAGCTGAGACACA
>MU223332.1:4002574-4012767 GCA_018584345.1 Thuja plicata | reverse complement strand
AATTCTAAAAGTTTGTAATTCCACATTTGTGGAGATAATAAGAAGCCAATTTTTTGTTCTTGCATATTGTTGTTGTTCCTCTGTTTATGTTATGTGTTTGTGGTATTAAGGGGAGCACCCTTCATCAATCGTAGAGCCCCAAAACAAAACAAAGGAAGAAAATTAGATAAATTCATAAGTTCTTTAAAATTCCTAACAAAAAAGATGGGTAAAAATGACAAACCTCAGTTTAATAAAAATGACAGACCACAATTCAATATGAATGATAGAATGAGATTACAAGATATGTCATATAACACAACTTGGAAAGATGGGAGGCGTGAAGTGTCTAAACAAAATAAAGGTACACCGAATCTTCTAAGTACACAAGGTAATCACATGGTTAGTGAAACTCCTTGGTGTATGGCTTGTAATTTTCCTCACCTAAAAAATGTGTAGTAGCACAAAGTTTGCAAGAGGAGAATGTGGAAGATGATGAATTTGATCCTGATCAGACTATCAAGATGATGTCCATGAAGCTATTTGGGGGTGCTAATGACTATGATTCATCAGAAGAAGCATGTGAAATTGATGCCAGCTCACAAAAATACAATTAGCATTTTTATGTGCAACATGAATTCTCAGATGATGAGGAAGGTGTCCTTATATTGAGAAGAGATACTAAAGAAGAAATTAAAGCTCTAACTACTACTGGCGTAGCCCAAGCTAGAAGTAACTACAATTTAAGAGGAAGGATAATGAACGCAGAGAAAGGTAAGCCTATTGGAATTTTTGTGAAAGAGAGCATCAGAAACAAAAAGGGACTGCAAAAATGATGACCAAACCACCATATGCAAAAGTGAAAAGTGATAGCACTAAACTAGTCAAACCACCCAAGAAAGAAAATGTTGATAAGATTGAATTAGTAAAACCAACATAGATTTATTCTACATCAACTTTTGACATCACAAATACTTTGTCTCAAATGAAACTGTCAGTTCCATTGTTGGAAATGATGAAATTCCCACAATAAAAGCAAAGTGCAATTAAATTATTGAATAGTGTACCTTAAGAACAGAATGGGGTTAGTAAGAACAAGAAGAACCAATGCCTGAAGTGTATATTGGTACCAAATTAACTAAAAATCCTTCTCAAATTGATCCATTTAATATGTCACTTCGGATTAACAACAATCTTGTGAGAAATTGTACGATAGACACTAGGGCTGCCATAAATATTATGCATTGTGATGTTATGAAAGAGTTGGGACTGAGTGTTGACACAATATATGGTAAGTGTTATGCAATGGATAATAGATCAGTTCCTGTAGTTGGTGTTATGAAGAATGTTGAGTTTAATATTGTCGAATGTCTAGAAGCCACATATAGAAGTGAAATTAAGGTGGTAGATGTTTCTCCCAACTATGGCATGTTACTTTCAAGACAATGGATTGGATTAGTTGGAGGGCATGTACAATTAGACCTGTCATATACCACTATCCCAATGAATGGAAAAGAAATCAGAATCAATAGAGAACCAAGATCCTCATACATCATTGAAGAGATTGATCACAATCAGCTGACATGCTCTTGCCATACAGTTATGGATAATTTCACAGTTCAACTTTCTAAACCCAAGTTGAAGAATTCTGAGCCGATCAGAATTCATGCTGAGAAAAACCAAGAACTATTTTAGAGAATGTTTTTTGATGGGGCTTGCACCAAAGAATGGAATGGTGCAGGAGTGGTATTTATATCTCCTGATGGAAAAATTTCAAGTACTCATTTCTTTTGACATTTGATTGTGCCAACAATGTGGATGAATATGAGGATTTGCTGCTTGGTTTTAATCTAGTGTTAGAGTAATAAAGTGATTCCACTTATTAAGTAAATCATATTGATTTAATTATTAAGTCACTTATTATTCTCTATTTCACTTAAGCTAAAATTTAGGTATATAATAATTAATTTTTTTATTAATTATTACTATGCAACCTAGATTTTTTCCCTTTAGGGTTTCGATCACCTTCATAAGGTTTGATCTCTTTGTATTTTGTATTCCCTCTCTGAATGAATATTTTGTCTTCAACACTTTTTTGTCTCCAAGATTTGCTTTTGTAATAGGTTATTTTGCATGCAAATGATCTTGGCTTATGAATTCTTTGAATTCTAACATAGTATCAGAGCCTCTCTGTTGCTACTTGTTACTGAGTTGTTGAAGTTTTTGGAGCTCCACGGGTTTCAAGGGTTTTCTACATTTTTTGTATGGATCTGGAGGAGATTTATTTTTTGGAGCACTTTGGCCAAAAACTAATATCTGGGTTGCATCCGGAATGCCCCAAAACCCTGATTTTCATATAAGGCACGTCCTATTTGGACAAAATTAAAATTTGGACCCTATTTTTGCATGCACTGCCATTAGCACACTTTACAAGGCAAAAATCCACCTCAGTTTTGATGTTGCCTTGATTTCTGCACTTCTTGATTTTTGTGTACCTTGATTTTCATGCCACCTCAATTTCCATGTCACCTCAAATTTTGTGTTGCCTCGATTTATATGTTGTCCAATTGCATGGAGGAGAGAGAAAATGACAGCCCTATCTTTTTTAAAATATTTTTTTAAAACAAAAAAATATATGTTTTTTTAATGTTTTTTTCTTTAATATAAAAAAACATGCTTTTTTTTAATATTTTTTTAAAGTAAAAAAATGTAAATGTTTTTTGTGTGTTTTTTTCTTAAAAAATACACTATTTTTTTAATGTTTTTTTTTTTTTAAAATACATGCTATTTTTTTAATTGTTTTAAAACAAAAATAATTGCTATTTTTTATTGTTTTTTTCATTAAAAATGATATTTTTTCTGCCAAATTTGGCGGGAATTATGGAGGTAGTCCAGATTTGGAGGGTTTCGCCAGTTTAGCTGGGCTTCACCATTTTTGGCTGAGGTTTCTTCCAGTTCATTTGGTTTTTGACCTATTGGTAGTTTTTTGCTCATAACTTGAGCAAACAAAGGTATTTTTTGCCAAACGAGATATCGATAGAAAGCTGGTTCCGAAGCCGATCTGATTTTTCCAGTTTGGTTATCTTATTTTTCTATCTTGCAGAGGTTTTTTCCTGTCAAAGTCAGGGTTCCATTTTACACTCTGGTCACTATATCTTGCTCCCCCGGACTTCTTTTTTTGACTTTCGCATGGTGTCAGAAAGCTGCTTCTGTTCTCCTTTCTTCTTCTATGGGTCTCACATGCACATTCTGCTCCATATATATATGTATTCATTTTTTTGCTTTATGGCATTCTGGTGGATATCTTGGATGTTTTAGGTCCTAGGATCGTTTCCTTCTTAAATATTGTATACATATTTTTTCTGTAGCTTTCTTTTGCAAACGCACTAAGATAAAGTGACATCTGATGCATGTTTGGGATCTTGCGCATTTCGTGCTTGATTGTACTCACACGATATTATAAAGTTCCGTGGGGGGTTCGATGTTTGCCTTATTTGCCATCTACTTTTGCCAAGTGATTTTTCCTTCCATGACATTAGCCTCATTATGTGTGCCAAGTGAGTGTTTCTTCCATGACACCATCCTTTATATGTGTTTGTACGTTCTTCATCATGCAGTGTTTCTTGGTAGTCTGTTTCAATGTACATGTCATACCTCTCCATGCTCAGCATTATGGGGGGTATCTCATGTTGGTTCTAATGTTTCGTTGGTTCGATTGATCAACTCTGCAGGCTTTATCTACAGTCTTCTCTACCTGATCATGTTCTATTACAGTCAAAGTTCCAACAGTTATTTTTTGACAGTGTTTGCAGCTTCATGCTTCAGAGGTGTTCTACATGTTCTTTGTTTGTTCCTATTTGCTAGGATATTCTCTAGTTTGGAGGCTTCTTCAGTCCTTCACTAGGCTTCATCTCTTTTTGGATAGGGGTTTTTCCCACTGGGTTTTCTCACTTTTCTCCTCTTTACAAAGATTTTTGTACTTGGGTACCTGATCAAGCCTTGTTGTCGGGACCCATTTTCCTACTTTGAGTAGTTATTTCTAGGTTTTTAGCTTTGCCCTAAGTTTATCTTAAGGGGGGTGTTAGAGTAATAAAGTGATTCCACTTATACAACTAATAAATGATAACACAAATATCATCTTTTCTCTAGTTTGCGATCTCTTCTTGGTTCTAGATTGTGATATGGTCCTTCTCATCGCTCTGATTTACTCTTAAAATGAGAATCTATACTATTGATTATCTAGAGGCTCGGCTTCATTTTTTCTCTAAAACCAAGTATGTGACGACTTATTCCCCTTCTTTTGCTGGGGTTTTTCTGAATGGCACTGGCTTTCCATCTCATCGGGGTGTTATTCTAGATTCTGGTTTCTCTTCCCCTAGGGCTTCTCCTAGGGCACTTCCATGGGAGAGAATTATGTCTAATCATATGGATCTATGGGTCCTGGCTTATCTTCAAAATTCCAAGAGGGCTCATCGCCATTGCTCCAAATCCGCGTCCATATAGTACCGAACCCTCAAACCCTCATTTTCATTACCTACAAAAAATAAATTCAAATGCCTTAGCTCTGATATCTCTAGCTGGAATCAGGTTAATCATAGGTATTCCCCTCCGCATAAGAGATCCAACTTTAATGGATACTTCCCTAGGACTTCGCTCTCTTTCTCTTCCCTTCAAACAAAGAAGAACCCAAAACCTGTAAAATCTTTATGCCCTCCAATAATGACATATTCCCCACCCCATTGTAGGATTCCAGGTGTTGTCCATGATGGGAATTGTATGAATCTTAATGTTGACTTGGGTTCTCCTCCCTCGACAAGACCAAAAGAAAAATCTATACCCCTCCTCATCATAGGAATGCGGCCTCTTCAAATTTGGCTCTTTTGGAGGAGGCCTTTTCTCTGATTATTACTGATGGACTTATGGAGAAAACACAAGACATTTGTGCCTCCATCAGGGTTTTTTGCAGGTGGAATGGAGTGGGTGTTTCATCTAAAATTGTTGCAACTTGGCTGGAACATCAGTTGGAGAATAAGGTAAGTACCATCATTCTTCCAAAAAACTTTATTTTTTTGGCATGTACTAACAAGGATTTTAAGGTAGTATTACTTAGGGATGGATGCCCTAGATTTAGGGATTCTGACTTTACAGTGATGGATTGGGTTCCATTTTTTAATCCTTACAATCTATCTTATTTTAAAGTAGAGAAACTTGTTCAGCTTAAAAATATGTCGATTGAATTCCAAAATGATGAACTGCTTAGGAAAATTGGTAACTATTATGGAAAATTTTTTGGCTTTGTAGATAAGAGGTTTTTTAACTTAGAAAATGTAATCATTGTTAAGATGAATCTCACCACTAAGCATCTTAAACCCTTATTCATCATGGGAAAATCATCTACTCATAGGATTTTCCCAATAATTTTAGATGAAAATATAGACATCTCAGAACCAACTATGTTGCAAGGTGCGGTTACCCCTAGGCTTGGCTCCCTCTCTAGATTTGGGGGTGGAGTTTCTATTCCTATAGAATCTAATGAGCTCAACGTGTCCTTCCTCAAAGATAGAGGGGGTTTTGTACTATCTACTTCCAAGATATCGAGTAAATATTCCCCCCATCATACCATCCCTACATCAAAGATGCTTTCTTCCGTTAAACATTTTGTTTGTTCACCTGGGAGGGTTGATTTCTCTTCGGAGAACTTGGTAACTATGGATATTGAGCATTTTTTATCTGGTCTGGTGGACCATGGGGTCTTTTTATCCTCCCAACATTTCCCTAAATACATACCAGAAAATAGTGACATGACTTCCTTTAACCTAGAGATTGATATTCGTGTCCTGGTATCTCAATCAGAAATAACAAAGGAATCTAAGCCTATAGACGAAGATCTTGAACTCATTGACAATGTTGGGTCTATAGTTGGTGCAGACTTATCGGAGAAGGATATACAAAATTTAGAGACTTTAGAAACTTTAAATATAAATTGGCCAGGAAACTGTATAAAAAATAATAAGGATCTGAAATTGCATTCTAAGGTTTGGATACCTTGTAATAAGAGCACCCAGCTAGTCATTGTAAAAGTTTCTGGGTTATTTTCTGATACTCAGGGAGCAAAGGTATCCTCTCCCTCCCATATGGCATCTAAAGGAATTCACACTTCTAATATACTTAGGGTTACTCACTCTGTTAAATCTAAGAATAATGTTTCTGGGGGAAAGAAAATTGACTCTTATATTATCCCCTCACATTCTGATGACTGTCTGGAACTTCAGAAACATAGTGGTGATATGTTATTCCCATTGATCCTAGACTCTGGAATTTGTGTTTCCCCTTATTTAAATGGTCTTAATTTTGACTCCTGTGAGTCCCTAGGACTGGAAAACCCAATTGATGGGATGTCTAAATGCTCAAAGGAGATTGAGGTGGCTTCTTCTATGCCCTTCATAGAGATGAAGGCTGATGTTGCTCCTTCTGGGAGCCGAAAAAAAAGGATTACTTAATGAAAACATTATCCAGGCAACAAAAGAACAAGTTACTGCTTGTTGTTCTCCTGCACAAATAGATAAAGATATAGAATTTATCATAAAATATGTTGGAAATACTCTCCCGGATGAACTTATTGATATTTTTTTGAAGGAAATTTGTGACGAAGAACTATTATTACAAAGATATCTTCTCATAAAGGGCATCAAGGAAAGGCAAGTGCTAGAGGACTTTGAGGCAACAACGGATATGTTGGTTGACGTTAGAAAATTAGAAGTAGGTGACCCTGAAACCTATGGTATTTCCTTCACACAAGATAGTAAAGATTCTCCAGATTGTGGTCAAATCCTCAAGAAAAGGGGTAGGAAATGTAAAGGGGAACTTAGGAATAGAGATGGAGATGCTTTAGGCTAGGTCAAAATCACTACTCTCTTATATGTTGGGAAGGGAAAGGGCCTTCCCAAGGAGACATGATTGTCCTAACTTGGAATGTTAGGGGCTTGAATGCCCCTAACAAGCATCGGATTCTCCAATGCTACATAAACAGTACTAAGTTAGACTTTCTATTAATTCAAGAAACAAAAAATGAGTAAGGAAGATGCACTTGTTTTTAAAAAGAAACTAGGGGTTAGGAACCTAGAAGAATCTTAGACAGTAGGGGCTTCAGGGGGTCTGACGATTATCTGGGACCCTAGATCTATCTAATTCACTATTCTAGAAAAACATCAAAATTGGATGGCTGGTCAGGTTAGAAACTTTAGGAATAACTTAGTTTTCAACCTCATCAATGTTTATGGCCCTACACAAACGAAGGATAAGCTTAAAATCTGGATGGAGATTGAGACATTTCTTGGATCTAACCCCAACCAAATTTTTCTAACGGGCGGGGAATTTAATTCAATCACTAAGATTTCTGAGAAGAGGGTTGGTATCACTAAATTGCCTCAAGTAGCTATTGATCTTACAGATTGGATATCCAGAAATTCCCTACTTGAAATCCACACTGAAGATAATGCCTTTACTTGGAATAATAGAAGGAAAAAATTCTGCAACATTATAGAAAAGATAGATAGATTCTTTCTTTACAGAAGCCTTAGTAATGTTAATGTTACCATGTGTGCTAATATTCTTCCCATTTCTAGTTCAGATCATTACCCTGTTCAACTAAATTTTTTAGCAGATTCTAGGCCAAAGAATTGCCCCTTAAAATTTGAACAAATGTGGCTTCAACATGATAACATCCTAAATCTAATTAGAAATTGGTGGGAAGAAGCGTAGGTCTCAGGCTCAAAAATGTATATAGTTGCTAGTAAACTCAAAATCATTAAAAGAAAGCTGCTAGAATGGAATTCTAAAAATTTTGGTAATATATTTGGAAAAAACTTGCCTTAGAAGAAAAGTTGAAGGAGGTTAACTCTCAGGTCATTAGCTTAGGGATGGATGAAACATTATATCTGGAAGAAAAGAAGTTATTATCAGAATATGAGGATGTATTGACTAAGGAAAAGATTTTTTGGCGACAGAAATCCAGAGAATCTTGGTTAGAGGCAGGAGATAAAAATACTAAATGCTTTCATAATAGCACAAAATAGAGAAGAGTTACCAATAGAATAACAAAATTAAAAACTAAGGATGGGAATACTCTCCATCACCCCAAAGAGATAGCGAAAGAAACCATTAAATACTTTAAGGACATTCTAAACAATCTAGGTTCGTCTAATCTTTGTGAACAACAAAAGATGCTTAAACATATTCCCAAAATAATAACACCCCAGATCAATAAAGCTTTATTAGAAAAAAATACTATTACCGAAGTTAAGGAGTCATTAATGTGAATGAATCCTCACAAATCTCTGGGTCTTGATGGTTTCTCAGCTAGCTTTTATCATAAATGTTGGTATTTCATAGGAAAGGAGGTCACGGAGGCTTTGGAAGGAGTTAGGTATTCAGGAAATTTTTTGAAAGAAGTGAATAATACCTTTTTAACCTTGATCCCCAAAAAAACTAAACTCGAAAACCTTAATGATTTTAGACCAATTGCGCTTTGTAATACTTTATATAAATTATTATCTAAAACATTGACCATTAGGCTTCAAAAACTCCTGCCTATTTTGATCATGGAGGAACAAACTGGCTTTGTCCCCGGGAGATCAATTTACGATGGGGTTATAATAGCCCAGGAAGCCATACACTCGGTTCAAAAAAACAAATCCTCTAGCATGTTGATTAAATTAGACATCAAAAAGACTTATGACAAAGTAGACTCGAGATTCCTTTGTAAATTCTTAGAAGCATTCGGGTTTGCAAAAAGTTGGATCAATCTTATATTCGAATGTATACCCACTCCCATGATATTTGTAATCATAAATGGTACTCCGGAAGGGTTTTTTGAGATTTCAAGAGGAATCAGACAAGGTGACCCGATGTCCCCTACCTCTTTACTATTATGGCGGAAGCTTTGGGGTGAGCTATTCACTCTAGGAAAAGGGAAGGTTTACTCAAGGGCATTACTATATTGAGTAATCTGGAACCAACTACCCATCAACAATTTGTCGATGATACTATGTTAAATGGGGTTAGTGAGGAAAATGAAGTGAGAACCTTTAAACATACCTTAGATTCATACACTGCAGCCTCTGGGCAAGAAATCAACGGGGATAAATCTAAAGTCTACTTTAATACAGCTGATAAAACAACAAAGCAGTTCTGTAAAATTTTAAAGTTTAGTCAAGGATGTCTTCCTTGTAAATATCTCGGTCTCCCCTTAGATAAGGGGACAAGGAATGCCTCTTTTTGGAATCCAATAATAGAAAAAATAAAAAATAAAATGAATTCTTGGAAAGGCAGGTGGCTTTCCTCAGCTGGTAGAGCCACATTGGTCAAGTCTGTCTTAGCCTCAATGCCCATCTATTAGTTAGCTTGCATTAATCTCCCTAATAATAAAAAATCAGAACTAAATAAACATTTAAGAAACTTATTTTGGCAAGGAACCAATGAGGATAAGAAATATCCCCTTCTTGCATGGGACAAAGTATGTGTGTGCTTAAAATGTGTCACACTTCTATGAGTCATTCCATCCAAGGTTGCTCAAGAATGAGGCCTCAAATATCGACTCATAGCTCCCTAGTCATGGAGTGCAAAGGTTTGTAATGGAGGCCCTCAGATTGACCTAGTTGTGCCCCTGCAAGTACACCATAAAATGAGAGATTCAAAGAGAAAAAGTAAGGATGCTAGTCTCCATGATCATACAATATGCAATGAAATAAAAACTATTTTATATGATTGCAATGCATAAAAGGAAATTAATCTAAATGATAACAATGCATGATTATTCTATGAAAAGAAATACAAATGCAAGATTAATCTATGAAAGGAAACATGAATCTAATCTGCATGAATATCCATGGATGCAAGAAGAAGACAAGAAGAGAGAAGTTGCAATATCCAAGCTTGAGTGCTCAAATTCTCCTCCAAAATTGCTCTCCAAACCTGCAGCATAAAATCTTGATTATCAAATGAGAAGGAGAGGTTTTCTTTTAAAGAGCAATGGACGGTAGAGATTAAGAGGCAAAAAATCAAAGGCTATGATTAAGAGGCAAAAAGACCACCACTTAGGAAGATGTGTAGAAAAAGGAACTTTATTTATTTTTATTTAATTTATTTCATTTTTCAACAAAGAGGAATTTAAGTGGGGGTTTTATTTAATTAAAAGAGGGATTTTCTTTTAATTA